>JADBHU010000454.1:0-27404 GCA_017140155.1 Fusarium devonianum | reverse complement strand
TATAATATAACCGCGAGGGTTATAATACGATCTCTCCCTAGTTATATTACTTAATCTAATAAACTAAACTATAACTAATATAACCCTAGCCTTAGCTATAGCCGTCGGATTAAACTAACTAATATACCTAGATATATAGTCTACCTATATAGCCTAATTATATAATATATCGCTCCTCTCTTTTAACTATATTAAAGAAATTAACTAAACCTTAACCTAGGCGTAATAGTATAATTAATACTAGAACTAATTAAAACTTATAATATAATACCGCCTAATTATTCTCTTTTAATATATACCTAAATAGACTATTTTTCTCTATTAGTTCTTTATAATATTACCCCTCTCGTTTTAAATTATATTACCCCTCTACTATTTTAGCGCTATTCTAATTTATATAGGCTTTTAAATTATATAGGGGGATAAAATTACTACTAAATTGTTAGTAGGCATAGGGGAGGATAAAGATAGATATGCTGAGCGCTGAAGACATAATAGGTGATAGTACAGGGACATAAACGAGTGACGAGAGTGGGGAAGATCCGCAATTGTTATCTGCGAGTGTTAAGTGGAACTTAGGATAGAGACGAGTTTTAAGATAAAAAAGCGTTAGATAATCGGTGATTTCTTAGACTGGAAGCTTAAAATGGTTAGATTCTATTAGTTAGGGCGTAGTAATAAGGTAAACTCTTAATCGTTCAGCTAGTAATTACGGGTTCTTAGTAAAAGCCGGCCAATTAGCTAGCTCACGGTTAATCCGCATAAGTTATCGTAATAAGGGGTAACTAGAGCCACATCCCCGTAATATCACCCACCGCTAATTATAACCCTAGTAACTATATGAACTGCTCGTTTTTCTCTTAAATGCAAGGTACTTTCACGATAATAAAGAACAATATAATATCTAATACTTATCAGAGTTTCGGTAACGAGAAAAATACGCGCACCAATATATATCATATAGCAAAGTGCTCTAATACAAAGGCAACGATAGTCCGCCGCACTACTGCAGAATCACCATCCTCCTAAGCTACTACGAAGAAAGTAAGGAAAACAAAGCACAAGACACCCACCACAGCAAGATCTACACATACAATGCGCCAGGTTGCCGAGCTATCCATCCATAAGAAAATATACTGCCTCATCGGTGCGCCGTCTTTAATAATACAAGCGGCTTATTCCTATCTTCGAACTGTCTTTCTCAAAAGCTCAATAGCAACTATTCCTTGTCCAAATGACGCTAGTCCGGTGCCCGAAGTGAGGTACTGCCCGCACATTGCATCAACATCAACGTTACGTGATCTTTGAACGCTACGGGGTTTGATGATAGTCGCATCACAGACAATGAGAGGCTTCTTAAGCCACAAGATATACATCCCCAGTGCAGTTACCACATGAATCGATGTGTGAGCTTCAATAATAGTCACTGGAAGACCTACGTCAAGTCTGCTGTATTTTTCGAGGACTATCCAGACGACCTGAAAAATAACCACGATCTTATCAAACGCATCTAGTCTGCTCTTGCCGTTGATTTTGAGGTCGGATAAATCAATGAATTGCGTCTTACTGACGATTAGAACAACTCTTTCGGTATGGGCGTGAGCAGACTATACTCATCGTGCAAGCTGCTGACATCGAGCATCAGCCCGCTTATGGCTTCATAATAGCAGTCTGAGAGCCTGAAATGCTAGCCTTTCTAACATTTGAGTCAGAATTTATATCAAAACCCAGAGAGAGCAATAAAAAGGAGAAAAGGAGACCAAAAAGTTTATAATGTTTAAGATACTAAGCTCTATAAGGTATGCTTTCTAACGCGTTGAGGCGTAATAGTTTAGATCTTAGTATGGTAGCTATTAAAGCTATTGCTGCGTGGGGCAAGGATACATAAGTAGAGGCCCTCCGAATCCTATCATTAAGAAGTATATGCTCTCGGACTGCTGCTTATTCTTCAGCCAGACTAACAACTACATCGCAAGGGCTCAGACAAATAGCAGACTCATATATCAAGCAGAATCGACACGTCTATCACGGTTAGCGCTATCGAGGCTCACCCTAGCAACGTTCCTTTCAAACTCTGCCTTTTTATCACCAATACCAAGCGCCCTTTTCTCGCCCGCGGCAGCCTCACGCTCGGCAAATATCACCATGGGCTGCCACTTGAGGCTCTTGCATGCGCTTAAGACCTCGAGGTATAGTTCGTCGACCTCCTCCAGTGCGAGACCCTTCGTCTCATAGATAAAGAAGTAGACGAAGGCAACGCAGATAAAGCAGCAGCCAAACCAAACAAAGAAGATCTTAGACTACAAATTCGCATTACCCTTGCCATAATTGACCAGGTAAGGAGTTAAGTAGGCAATAGCCCAGTTAAGCAGCCACTATTTAGGATCAGTACATGATTAGTTTGCGGCAGGGATAGGAAAGGGAAATATTAAAGTGCTTACGTTAGTGGCGGTTATAATAGAGAGGCTCTTTGCGCGAGTATATAGGGGAAAGATCTCGCCGGTAATAACCCAAGCGATAGGTCCCCAGGTAGAGGCGAAGAAAAAGATATAAATACAGATAAAGGCAATACCAGCCTTTTATGCGGCGACATTATGGACCACAATAACACCATTACTATCCTAGGACGTGGTCAAGGTTCCCAGCATGGCGACGAGAAACTAGGAGACGCACATGCCGACGGCGCCCCAGAAAAGGAGAGGACGACGGCCCCATTTATTAATAGCATAGAGGCCCGGAATCATTAAAAAGACATTAACACAAGAGGTGATAACCTAGATAATAAATAAGTCGTCGATGCCAGAGTTCTTAAAGTACTAGGTGCCATAGTAAAAGATAAAGTTAATACCCGTGAGCTACTATAGAGCCTAGAGGCCCATACCAGTCTATTATCTCTTTACTATCGCGCCGCGGAAGCAGTCAAAGTAGCTAGACTTAGCAAAAGAGAGCTCGTATTAGTAGTTTGCCCTGACTTCGCTAAGCTCGGCAGCGATCGCGGGGTAGTCAGGTGCCAGTCTACGTAGCTTACCCAGAGACTTAGCAGCCTCCTCAATCTTATCCCTCTTAATAAGGTAACGGGGTATCTCTAGTAGTACCAGCATACCGCCGATCAGGATAATAGCAAACGCAAATTACATAGCAATAGGAATCCGGTATAAACCTATATCCTATCGCGCCTAGGTGGCATTACTTACTACCGCAGCGAGAAGAAGGCCGATAGTGATAGCGAACTAGTAAGCACCAACAATAGCACCGCGAATCCACTTAGGGGCTATTTCGGATTAGTAGAGAGGAACTAGGATGCTATCAGCTATCTATTCCAAAGGCGCTTCCGCATCAACATAAGTCATACTTAGGGCTGAGATTAATCCAACTCCAAAGCCGGCAAAGAAACGGCTAACGAGGAAAAGTAGGATTACAACGGCAGCCGTCTAGAGAATCACTCCAATAATAAAAGCCCAAGACGACGCAATAAGAGCCCATCGGCGACCGATATAGTCTCCAAGGAAGGGGGAAGCAAGAGCGCCAAAAAAGGTACCGGCCGAGAGGATAGAGACAATTACAGCCGATTACGAGGGGGAAACGTCGGGGTCGCCGTGGGCATCTCTATAACCAGTCGAGAAGAGAGTCTTCCAGTAGTCTATGGCTAGAATGCCACTAATAGTGCCAGTATCATAGCTGCGAATGCTATATTAGGAGAACACGTCCAACAGGAAAGTGACGGGGTTAGGGGACTCATACCCGAAGAGAACACCGCCAAAGGCTACAAAAGCTCCAATTACGATAGCTAGCCAAGACTTGCCTGCCTCGCCCTGAGGCTTAGAAAGGGCAAATTTAAACCCGCCTATCTTATTAGAGGTGCGATATGTTGGCAGGTAGTTGTTTACTAGAGTAGATGTTTTGCTTAAAGTCGAGAGATGCTTGGAGAACAAAGGATTACTTATTAGGGCTAAACAAGGTAGATATAGTGCTCAGACTTGGTAGCAATACTGCAGATCAGTCACCATGCTCTTATCATATCACCTATCTCATAATAACAAGAAACAGTTCAACAAGATCATATTAGCTAATGACCCATTGCTTCAACATAAGCTCGGCCACGCCGATAGACTAAGACCAACTTTCCATCCTTCTTATCTATCTTCTTAACTAATTAGGATAAGAGCATAAATCCTTGATATTCTAGAACAGTGCCAGGCTCTCTAGCATTCCCTAGAGCCACATATTTAGCGCCGTAAACAATACGGAGCGGAGTAGTACGCTCTAGCGTTATACGACGCCAGTTCCTATAGATCTAGGAGATTTTATTCCATCCACCTTCCTATAGAGGAAAGGTAAAGTAGCTAAGACATCAAAGCAAGGTCCGCGGGTCAGTAACTACAATCAGCAAGGTTAATACGATAGGGCCATTATGGGCCACTGCCTTGCAGTCTATGTCATAAGCGTTCGAGGACGGACTTCAATATATGTTTGTAGTTACTTACTAGGGTCCCAGTTAACCGACATTACTCTAGACTCGGTAGCAGAGGAATAGGAAGCGAGTATGATCCTTAACGTACAAGGTAGAGTGAGAATGGCGCGTGTTTGGGCAAGACAGGTAGATTAATATATAGAAACATACATGCGAAATAGATTTGCGTCCGATATTGTTCTCGCTAGATGGCCCTTGACGTCCTTCCCGGTCCGACAGAACCATACTCCATGTTTCCACAAAAGAAGTGGATACGATCGATGCCATTTACAACGCCAAACAGAAAGCGCGAATCCATATCCCGCAGACGGAGCCCATGCTCAATACGTAGATCCTCAAGCAACCTACATAACCAGGGATATCATAAGAAATAGCTCGTCTTACATCCTTTTACAACCACTGCATCGACAAGGGGATAACCAATCCGCCTTCACGGCGTCTCCGAAGCGATATCTGACAGTGGGGTCGAGGCAGAAGGTAGTATGTAGTTGTGAGAGAACCTGGCCAGCAGGAGATCCAATGACAACTCCCCGAAGGCCCCTGAACTCGGACCCGGATCCTTGTGCGTTATGTGAGGGGGGAAGAATACAACTCTCAGAATGCTTCGAAAGTTCTAGCTTCGTTCTACCGCTAATGGGCCGGTGATGATCACAGGAGGCTTGCTGCTCTTCCCAGCACGAGCTCGATCGGTGCACTGGGATTCGCCAGAGCTATTTCAGCGAGCCGCTAGAACAATAGTCTCCCCCATTCGCGCGATTTATTGCAATTGTCTACTCGTTAGGTGCGGGTACTCGACTAGAACTAGGCCTGTGTTTCGTCAATAAATCAGGGTTGCGGCGAGACATCTTCGGCCGAGAACACAGAAAACTATTTAGAGCTAAAGCGACTAAGACAGGGAGCTTTTAGTCTCTAGAATAGGTCATATATCCTTGATTTCGGGAGCTCTCCAGCGTCATATCTGAGTGGAATTATCCTGATTCAAAGCGGAGTTTTAGGAGCGAGACATAAATATGGATAGAAACATAACAGCTTTATCTTTGGTTATATTCCTTCCTTATTCTCAATAGTGCGGTAGTAAATAACCGGAGCATGTCAAAATAGCTCCAGGAAGCTTACATCTACATCGTACGTCAACCTCACACGATCTAAAGCCGCAGATTCATAACTCAGTTACCCGCAGCCCTCTAATACCGTACAAGGCAAATACGCAACGGCTGCATATCTCTGCACAGTAACTAGCAGCTTGCCCTAGCCAAGCTTTCCCCTTTCCCTTTCCCCAAACCCCCGCATTAGCGGACGAACCGGCACGGATGATCTCTTGATTCCCCGCAGATAATATCTAACCTTGCCCTTACTAGCCTCTTCCCCCCGCGATCTAACTGTTAGGGGCAGGTCGTCCAACTCTTCCCCAGCTCCCCCATTTGACCTTCCTCCACTTATCGGGCCGACGGCTCTTAAACTAGCATGGGTCACCTTATGTCTTTGATTTGGGGAGGGATGCGATCGTTGCGCCTTTCAACATATCGTGTGCCTAAGCATATATTCCTAGCGATAACGCCGAAGCCATTCAGCAGCAGGCGTGACCTCTGGTCTCGAAGACTTCGCAAATCCCCAAGCTAATCCGCGGCCAAAGCTAGTCAGTCGCGGCAAGACGCAGGTGGGTCACTCATTATTCCTAGCTCATCTTCAGGCTAAGCATCACGGCTTAACATCCCACTGCTACTTATCCAGGTTATTGAGCTACTCTCGCCGTATATATGTAGGAGAGATAGTCCATCTCGATAACTTGAATATTCACTTCCGACTATCCCAAGCTTCCAACAGTCTCATTTTCTCTACTGCCCATTCCATTGTCTTCAACTAAGCACGCTGCTCAAAGCACGATACATTTCATCACTCCTTCGCCATCGCCTCAGACGCTCGCGCTCCTAACACTGTTTATATCAACAGTTTTGGCAGCCTCAGTCTACCCAGTTCCAAATTGCAACTCTCACCAGTATCCTGGCCCTCGCAACCCCAGCTTTGAGACGGGCCTCAATGGCTGGACAGTTGTCAGCGGAGACGCTTTTGGACCCAAGTCCGTCAGCAACCTGACCACGTACTGGGATGGTCCGTTCCACCAGGACGGCAAGAACTTTCTCTTGGGCTTCTCACAGTCCGGAGAAGCCGCTGTGGGCGAAATCAAGTCAAGCTCGTTCCGTGCGAGCTCCGTCATCAGCTTCCTCGTTAGCGGCGGCTATGACGTTGAGAAGCTCTACGTTGCCCTTGTTCAGGACAAGGACAACAAGATCCTTCTGAAGCAGAGCGGCATGAACGATGAGGCCTTCATCCGCATCACCTGGGACACCAGCAAGTGGGCTGGGCAGAAAGTGCATCTCGTCGTCCACGACAGCAGCACCGCGGACGCATGGGGCCACATCAATATCGACGATGTCCGCGTCGGTTGTGACGCCCTTGGCGATGGCAAGGGCCTCACCTTCAACGTGATGGGAGAGGCAAATCAGCCTGCTGCTGGGAGCTCCTCTGCCTGCTTCCTCTTTGCGAAGGACCCCGTGCGCCCTCAGTACCATTACACCCAGTACCAGGGTTGGATCAACGACCCGGCCGGCCTCAGTCAGTGGAAGGGTCGCCATCAGCTCTTCAGTCAGTACAATCCTGACGCCCCGATGTGGGGTCCCATGTATTGGTCCCATGCTGAGAGCGTCGACTCGGTTCACTGGCGCGAGTTGCCTGTTGCCTTGGTCCCGAAGCCTGCAAGCGATCCCAAGGACACGTCTGGACGATTCACTGGAAGTGCTGTTGTCGACAAGCGTCACGGAAACAAACTGCGCCTCATCTTCACCGAGTTTACCGACCTGGCCTTCCACCCCAACGCAGTTCAGGAGACTGTAGACACCGCCACCAGCTCAGACGGCATTCACTTCGAATACGATCCCAAGAACCCCATCGTTCCTGGCCCTCCCAAGGGAGCGCCCGCCTTTTTCCGTGACCCCAAGGTCTTTTATGACCCTACCGACGACTCCTGGAAGATGGTGGTCGGCTCAAGCAACTCTGTCAGTGGCAAAGTGCAGCTCTACCGCTCAACCGACCTGGTCTCGTGGGACTACGTTGGCGTCTTGTACACGGGTGATGGCAGCACCGGCGATGTCTGGGAGTGCCCCAACTTCTTCCCCATCGACGACAAGTGGGTTTTGTTCTATGGTGGTAAAGCACTGGGATGGTACGAGACAGGCACCTACAATGGCTCAGTCTTCACCAGTGAGAAGCGCGGCTTGATCGATGCTGGCCCCGACAGTTACGCTATGCAGTGGTACGAGGATGCCTCTGGCCGCAACCTGGCCATCACCTGGATGGGCAACTGGCCTACTCCCAAGTGGCCGAGCCGTGTCAACGGCTGGGCTGGATCGCAGTCCATTACCCGGGAGCTCTTCATCCGTAAGGATGGCGGTCTGGGCAGCCGTCCCATTGCCGCCCTGGACAAGCTTGCGAGCGGCCCTGCTAAGAAGTTTGGGCAGAAGCAGGTTGGCAGCTCTGCTCTGGCGGTCGGAAGCACCAACACTGCCAGACTACAGGTTGAGGTGGACCTCCGCAAGACGACCGCCTCGTCCTTCACCATCTCGCTCTTCAAGTCCAAGGCCGAGTCTGTCAAGCTTAGCTACACCACTGCCAACAAGACCCTGACGCTCGACACGGCCAACGCCGGGTACGGCCAGGCTGGGACATGGAGCGCCGTTCTTGATAACTCGCCCAAGAACAAGCTCTCCCTGGACATCTTCATTGATCGTTCGAGCTTGGAAATCTTTGCCGGTGACGGCACAGTCATGACGGCTAACATCTGGCCCAAGTACCAGGAGTCCAAGGATATTACCATCGTTGGTCAGAAGGGAAGTGCAGCCTTTGATTCCATCAAGCTGACACCTCTCGGTTCAAGCTGGTGCTAGAGAGGTACACTACAGGACGCTTACGTAGTAGTGTCAGTACTAGAGATTAGGGGCAAAGGTGGGCTTGTGGCGAGCGTCGAGTGAGCAAACAGACGACAGTTTCATTGGAGAGGACTCGCCAGCGGAACCTGACTAGCAGGAACAAGCAGCAGCTTCTGGTGTTACATAGTAGTAGGTGGCTGGTGGCCATCGCAACTTACCCAAGTTAGTGTTCTAAGCACAGGTAGACCACAATTACTGTACGGTACATGATATAGTCTCAGAACCTTGCATCGCAGTAGCCCCCGCAGAAAGGAATCCGAGGAATGCTGCGCAAAGATCTTACCGTCTTCCAGGTTCAGAATACGTCATGCGACGACTGTGTTGACTTCTATGAGCCATCCCTGCACAAATCTTCCCACCGCTGTACGCCCTAGTCCCTGAATGTGGTAGTTGTGCCATACAAGTTTAATGACCGGTCGAAATCACACCACCCAACTCGCCCACTAGCGTCCATTTATCCCGGTAAACCTACCTTATAACGGGGAACCAGTGCCCCACCACGGACCGGTTGCCAGCCGACTGGGGGTTCATGCACAAGCGTTCAGCGTGAGGGCGAACTTGCTCGTCATGGTGTGGTGCGAAAAACGTCGAGACTAATTCGCTCGGCCCTTGCTATGAGTGCGGGGTAGCGTTCTCTTAGTGCTTTGCCCCCAGCTTTCCGTGTCGTGGGGATTCCCCTATTAAATGCAGTGGAGAACCCGAGAAACGAGGAGCGAGAATACGAGACCCAGGTCTCCCATCACTCTCATCACTCACAAGCACTCTGCTGCTCATACCAGCTGCTACTGCACCCTCGTGCTTTTCTGCGCTTTCCGCGTCGGCGGCACCTCAGGCATGGCATCATCTCATGAGTTGAAGCCGTCGAACCCGCTGCTCCTAACGCTGGAGGCGTGGTCGCAGGGTTTCATGATCGGCGCCCTCGTCATCATGGCTGGTATCACGCTCGCAAACATGCGGAGCGGCGTGCTGCTGCACAAGCTCATTCTGCTCGAGGTTCGTAATCGATACAGTCCCCACCAATTCACTGTTCACCATAAAACGAACTTGTACTTACGTTGACGGTCTGAAAAGCTCATCTTGGCGGTGCCCAACGGCTTCTTCACCTTCTTCGATCCTCCCGTCTGGGGCTGGTATCTCTCCTCCACTGCGACTCTCCTCATCATCTCTTGGACTTTGCATAATATTATCGCCTGGCTGAAAAACAAGCCGTTCCTGGGCCGAACGGGTAACCTGTTATACATCGGCACAATAATACTCGCCCAGCCATACTGGGTACTTGAGCTTTACGGAAACTTTTCCTATTATAATGACATTAATCACAATCTATTTGTTTCCACCAGACCGTTTGAGGCGTTGTGTCGGTAAGCTCTACAGTTCCTATTACCATTGTCGTCATCCTCCTCTTGTACACCAAGGTCATTTTACTAGCCACCTCCCATCCCGATCTGCCCAAATTCCAATCGCCTCACTGCCGTCGGTCTTCTTTATTTGACCTTTCATTTACTAATTGACTCTCACAGTGACCCATGGTGGATTTTCACCGTCGCCAATCTCTTCTGGAACATCAAACACCGCTACGAGTTCGGCTTCGTCGAAGTTGTCCGAGTTTCGCCACGGTTCGGCATCTTACTCCTGAGCATGTGTCTCAGTCTCGTGTTCATCTTCCTCGACCTTTTATCCGTCACCCCAGTCATCGGCCTCGGCGGCCTCAACCCTTTTTGGAAGTTCTCGCTTGTTTTCAAGTGCCTCACCGACACCATTATCCTCGACGACTTCAAAACTGCGCTGGATAAGCTGAGTCGACACAAAAGGAGTCAAATATACCAGCTGCCGTTCAGCATTCGCAGCATTGACCTAGGGCCCCACGATGTTCAGATGAGCAGGAGGGCCAATGCTGGATCTTGCAATGAAAGCGATGTAATGATTTCCATTGAGCAGATCGAGAGAGTTCCTGCCGCTGCCAACTTTAACAACAAAGCTGCAACCTCCCTCTCCTACCCCCCTCCAGTGGCTTCAACGCAAGATTCCATCGCCTCAAGTAGAAGGGCCATTGATGGGAAAGGAGACTATTCTCGGCAGCATAACCTGTGTGCAAAATGCGCAGCCACTTTCCCTCAATAAGCTTTGGTGTTTTCTTGTTGGCGTTCTATTGTGTTTATCGTGCTATTCTGCTCCCATGATACCCACCCGATTCGAAATTCAATTAATAGACAATTGATGCAATACCACTTTAAATTAAACTTTACCTGTGCTCTACCGTGTGCATCGTCATTCGCCCTTCTTCTTGTTTTTCCGTTTGTAGGTGTTTTGCGACCGCGGTAATAGGTGCTCAATTGAGGTTGTCATACCCGTTAAGCCAAGCTGACACTAACTAGATAATAATCAAGTGCTTTCTATTTGTCCTGTCCAACGCATCCTTTTGATCCGGTACCCCTTCTCACGTCACGCCATACACAAGGCGCCCAGGGAACTTGATGGTCAACGACACGATGAGTCAATGATAGCAACTGAGCTATATTTAGGCCACTGCGCCGACACAGCCGAGGCGTTCCGAGAATGGCCTAGCCTACTGAGCAAGTCATACCACTCCCCTTTTGGACAAACTCATTATGATTCATAATGTACCATCCACACTCAGTTAGCTAGTGTCACTTGCAAACGTTATTTAATTACTGATAAAAAGATGTCTAATTGCTAATAAGAGGACTGTATCTCGACTGATTCTTTTCCTCTACAACTAAAGCTTTCCGGCAACTGCGTTTATTTACCGATTGATTGCACAATGTCTTATTCTACTTTGCTTGAAATACTACATATGGTACTAGACGCACTACAGACAACCACTTCAAGCACGACCACTATGGAGGCCGCTGATAAGGCTCCGGCGCCAGCTTTCGCTGCCGCAGCCTTATTGAGTTGCCATCTCTGCGATTTACAATTTCGTACCGCCGAGGAAAAGCGACAACACGCGAAAAGCGAATGGCAGTAAGTTTTCAGTCCTGGTGTCTTGATTCTAGTATTGACGTTCATCTAGCGTGTACAAGATTCGCTGTCGAGTTGCAGAGCCTGGAACCATTCTTTCTCCCCCAGACAGTGTCGATAGGACACCCAAACCGTCAACTACGCAACAAGGCGGGAGACCAACATGGAAAGCACCTCAAACCGATCGAGGGAGACCAGAGAGTTGCGACTCAGAATCAGAAGATGATACATCATCCGACAAGGACACCATTGCAACGCAATTTGTCGCTAATGATTGCCTCTTCTGCTCTCAAAGCAGCAAAGACTTCGACGAGAACTTGGCACACATGCACCAATCGCACAGCTTCGTCGTTCCCTTCGAGTCCTCATTAGCGGTCGACCTGCAGACATTGATCTGGCACCTCCACATGGTCATCTTCACGTATCGAGAATGCATCTGCTGTGGGAAACGCCGCAGGACAATTGAGGCCGTGCAGCAGCATATGACTTCGATGGGGCATTGTCGATTCAACATGACCGACGAGATGAACGAGTTCTACCATATGGACTCGCTGGCCAGCCAAAATATAGAGAGCCGCCGACTTTCCGACGATCGTACCCTCAGATTGCCATCTGGGAAGCTCCTCGCCCATCGCTCCTGTGTCGATCCCACTTCAAAAAGCAGACTGCCAGAAGGTTCACCAGCTGGCCCATCCGTATCATCTATTTCTCAGCAAAGAAAAGGTCACACCGGACCTCAAGCTCTCACCAAGAGAGATCGACACGAGCAAGCGCTTACGACTCAGCTTACTCAACTGCGCACCGGGGATCAGATGAGTCTCATGCATCTTCCAAAGTCTACACAGCGGTCACTACTTTTAGCGCATAGGAAGGAGCTGGATGAGGCGAAGCGTGCAGAGAGGTCGAAGCGAGGGCGAGTGGATAATGTCGGGAATAAGACTGCTATCCATACAAATTATTATAGGCAAGAGGTTCCGATTTACATGGGTGGCTAGATAGGGTAATGGATGCAATCATTTGAAGTTGCTTTGCACCATGCGCATTATATGAGACGGCACCGGCGAGTTGAGGAGGAATGAAAGCCAACGTACGGAGTCTCGTAGTGAGGTAGTGTCGCTCTATCTTTGTTACTGCTATCCCACTTGTTTGCAGGAACAGGAACTTGCGGCTATCTAACAGTCATGCAGTCAGCCGGATGCCGGGCCGCCGGTTGAATCATCATATCATGCCATATTTATCAGGCCCACCTTAGACATCCGTGTATATAAGAGTGATGAGTGTACCCAAATAAGACATATCCAGAATTTCTCTGCCTTCTCATGTGGACATTACCACATTAATCCGTGATGAAGAAAAGTAGCATCAACCGGTGGTTTTCTGCTTTCGTTTTGGCAGCTATAACAAGATATGCCGCATCAGTTGAGGGGCATCTGTTGCGGGAGAGCCTGAGGATTCTGTCCAAAAACGATCTCGACAGTAGGTACCTCTCTCGCCTGAGTCATATTCGAAACTTACTGTTGGGTCATTGGAGGAGCTAACAATATTTGAGTACAGATGATCCTGTTCACGGGTCTGCTGCAGTCCTTCTGCATGGCCCGAAGGATTATAGCGCTGCTGTGGAATCTTGTGGCCAGCTCGACGAGACGCTATGGCCCTACGATGCTGCCGCCTTCGATGCGGGACTGGGATATAATTTAAAATACCAAGCTCTCCTGGGGGACATCTCAGCACAAGAAAGTTTCTGGGTAGCGCCTCTCGACCCGGGCTCATCATGTGACTGTTACGCCCTTTCCGTGGATGGAGTGCTTCGTCCTCTGCCTTGCAACCGACGTCTACCCATTCTCTGCAGTCAGACTGCCCCTGTCTCGGGTCCAAAGACGAAAGACACTTCTCAGAGATTCCAGACGACTCTGCAGGTTGGCGAAATGAGCCTGATAGGGTACAGAGACTGGTTCGCTTTCAAATTTCTAGGTGTCAGATACGCAGAGACGGCTCAACGCTTCGAAAGGGCCCGCGTTCTCAGTAACCCCAGCGGCGTGGTATCTGCCCTCAATCTGGGTGCTCCCTGTGTGCAGCCTATTGGTGAGGTCACCCACGGCACAAGCGACGACTGCTTGTTTCTCAATATCTGGACGCCATACCTACCCCCTCAAGGCTCGAGCGTGTTGACGCCCAAGAATGCGCGCCCCGCGTTGAAGCCCGTCATGGTGTACTTCCACGGCGGTGGCCTCATAAACGGCACTGCCAACAATCCCAACACGGACGGAACAAATTTTGCGTCCAGAGGCGATGTTGTCGTCGTGGCTGCCAACTATCGGCTTGGCAATCTCGCACAGCTGGTATTTGACGATGGCGTACACAACGGCAACCTCGGACTGAGCGACCAGATCACCGCCCTGACTTGGATCCGGGACAATATTGCTCACTTTGGAGGCGATCCCAGCCAAGTCACCATTGCAGGTGAGTCGGGTGGTGCCATATCGGTTCGGCTCGTGATGAGTTCGCCGTTGGCGCAGGGTCTCTTTCACCGAGCCACCATGCGCTCGGATGTTCTGCTGCGCGCCTACGGAAACTTTATGAGTGTGGAGGAGTCGTATCAGCAGTATACTCTCACAGTGCTGGAAAAGATCAATTGCGTTGATGCTCAGGACAAGATCGCCTGTCTCCGTGGAATAGACGGCATTGAGCTTGCCAGCACTCTTCCTATGGCCATGGCACCTGTCATGGACGGCACCATTCTCACGAGGCCACACACTGCTCTCAACGGCACCGATCCCGGTTACGCGAAGAATATTGCTGTTTTAAGCGGTGTTACCAGCGAAGAGGCCGGCGTATGGGTCAAGGCTGTCTCCAATCTTGCGGAATGGGAGGCAGCTATACGCCAGTTGGGTCTAGATCCGACGCCTGCGCTTGACAATGCCAGCCTTTTTGGTCTAGACCTTGAAAATCCCACCATGGAACAGCTTCGCAACAGCATTGAGAGACTCATCACCAACTCGATGTTTGCTTGTCTCGACAAGGCCAAACTCTACTCGGCATCCCTTCACGGCACTTTCGACAAAATCTACGCGTACCGAATCAACCGGACTTACAACACCCCGGGCTACACAAGCCCTTGGTGCGACGGAGGCCCTGGCATAGATGAACCAGACGGCAAAACGGCAAACCTGGGACAGTGGAAATGTCACGGCGGGGATCAGATAGTAGCGTTTGGCAACATGAGACGCCTTGGGCTCCCGGATCGGGACGGACTCGACGTGCCTTTTTCGCAGCTGGTTGTGGATTATCTGGCGTCTTTTGTATGGACGGGTGATCCGAATCCAAATCATCATGTCATCAGGGCTCGTGGGTACGACAAGACCCTGGAACAGCTTGAGTTTATCGGAGACTGGACGCCAGTTGACCCAAAGACGCTGGAGCGGATGGTGCTGCAGTGGGATGGGAAGATGATGGGGTTCGGAGGGAAGGATGACATTTGCGAAGCACTCGAGCTGCCGTTGGATTTTTGGGAGACGTTGGGTTGGCCCTAGCGGTGTTGAGAGTATTGATGAGAGGATAAAACAATGACGGGGCTTCGCGGGCGATTCTTGTTGCTGGCATTACCAAACCGCGATACACGCCTCAAACCTGCCACTTGCTGAGAAGCACTTCAGTATCTGGAACTTGCAATAATAATTGAGATCCAATGTTTAATGTCTAGGATGATTACAAAGCAACCGGCCACGCTATGAAACATGATGTTGAGAATCATGACAGAATACGAGACTTCCCAGTCATGTGGCCTCATCATTGGGATCTACAAGCTTGGATGCACGTCTTGAAGCTTGGGTTGAAAATGTCCCCCCTCCTGACAACAAGTGCCATATGGTTTACGCAAATAGCAAGACTCGAGTTTATGACTATACTAGCATATAGCATCATCTCTCTAGGATCTACGGTGTCGGGCCTTGGGAACAACTGATGGAATCGAAGACGTTGTCGCTTCCACGTTCTAGACTCGGTTAGCAAGAGTCTTACAGCTCTGGGTGCGACAAGGCAGACTTACACAAATGAAAGACTTGAAGCCCCGGTTAAGCCCAAAATCGGAGAAACAGGCCATGGCATCCTTGGTGAAGATTTGACCATTCAGCCCGTTGCAGTCCTCCTCTGCAAACGTCTGACAAGACTGCCCAGGAGGGGCAAGGAGCGACTGGGGGTGAAACTCCTCGCCGTCGCAAGGGCCTTTGTTGCCACCACCGTTGGTGAACTTATCGCAAGCAACGCCCGGCATGTCTTTGCCAAAGGTAAGACATTCACCATTTACCATGCCTGACAAGGATCGGTACTGAGTGTTGTCTCCAGCCTGGCAGTCGAGAGTATCGGCGTAGGCAGTTACTATAGTGGTAGGTTAGAACATGCTCTGGTAGCTTCGGCTGCTAGCTCTTAGTGCAAAGCATGGCCGAGAAGCAAGGGGGATTCGCACCTTCTGATGCTGCAATGGGATTCGCGAGCACGGCGAATACTGCGGCCCAGGTACCGAAAGAAGCCTTCATGGTGAGATTGCAAAGGATTAAGCCTTGCTTGAGATTATTGTTGAAGGCGTCGTAATGTGGTAAAGATAGTCGGTAAATCAGTGATTTGATGAGGAACAAAAGGGCATACCAAGCGGCAGCAAAGCATTATATACGTAATTGAAAAGTGCCTTGATGGTTGGTGAGTGACGTAGTGCAGTTCGTGCATCATCTTGGAAATGATCTGAAAGGGGGCTTACTGTACCTTCCTTCGCGTCTGTTTCAGCTCCTGCACAAGGTCGTGCACTGCCCTTTTACGGAAATTTCCTGGTCTTAGTGTTCCTTCGAACTCCACTACGCTGTGGATGGGTGCCAGGGTCATTATCCGGGGTTGCATTGAGGAAGCCAACGGCTTAGCTGCTCAAATGGTGCGGCGAAGCGTAGATGAGTACGCGAGATCCGGCTTCAAAAGTTCTTCGAGTAGCTCGCATGCCCTGTCAAATGTGTCTCTTCCTCTGCCTCCGTAGCATTTGCTGTACCAACATAGTCTAGGTCTTAGATCATCAGGATGATTAGTTGCCGCAGCAAGGCGGCCAGCTCATCTCGGGTTTCTCTTAGCGCGTTCTTAGACTCACTAGCGTACGAAGTCCAGCAGGGCTGTCCTCCGCTACTGAACGTAATTGGCTTCCAGAGGGGGGTCCTTTTGTGGGCTCTTTGAAACCCCAGCTCAACACGAGTTGCCCATCGAACTGCTTACAAACTGGCTCTCTAAGGCGAAGCTATGGTACTTGTTGATAAGGTGGGAGAGTTCTCTTCACTCTAGAGTTAGGGAGTTCTCCTTACCCCAGAGTTAAATGTGGGTTCTGCTAATGAGCTATTATTCAACGTCTCGTCGTTTGCTCATATATACATACACCTTTACCACTGTGCCCATTGATCCTACCTTGTATCCTCTGCCCTACAACCGTAATCCTTACACATGATCCTCAAACATGGCCAACGCCATCAATGAAACTGCTGCTTCTGCTATCTTGAACTGCCTTGTCCCTAATCAAGCCATCCAACCCAGTCCTGCGTCTTTATGACCCAACCGCTTTGGCCCACGCAATAGTCGCATGCAGTCGATCGCCCGACTCATAAAACAGATATGTCTTGCCATCGTGCGTCACAAGCTTTGGGGCAGCCACACGTCCTGTATCGTTCCCAACTCCACTGGACTGGTACAGTAC
Organism: Fusarium devonianum; assembly: GCA_017140155.1. Classification (NCBI taxonomy): domain Eukaryota; kingdom Fungi; phylum Ascomycota; class Sordariomycetes; order Hypocreales; family Nectriaceae; genus Fusarium; species Fusarium devonianum. The sequence continues at coordinate 10,249 of JADBHU010000454.1, read as the reverse complement.
GATTGGTTCGGCACCCACATCACGCAGCGTATAATCAATAGTCCTCGCGAAGCTATTCCCGCTGGACCCGTGATAGACAACATAAGCCTGACTTTCCCACTCCCAAAAATTAGCGCCCGACACATTCTCACCCTCCTCGTCGCCGCCCTCGACCACATATTCACGATCAACAGTCCAGTCGCGTCCGTCACGAGACTCGGCGAGCCTAATACGGCGGATGTCATCCCGCTCGTTAGCCATGTAGAACATGGCATAGGCGTAGCCAGAATCTGCATCTGGATGGATAAAGACGCGTGCATAGCTCGATTCGGTAACATTGCGGCCTCCCATTGCGTTGTCCACCGCTGTTCCGCCGTAATCAAAAGCGACGCCGTCGTCCGTCTCAGCCCAGCGAGTTTGCGAGTTATCGCCGTGAAAGTACACAAACAGACGACCAGATTGTTCGTTCCAGATGGCGTCTGGGCTGGAGACGTGTGGCACGGAGTAGTGCCCTTCCCACACGCTTTCAATAACGGGGTTATCTTTGTACTCCGTCCAGGGCCCATCGAGATGGTCAGAGTACAAGAGTGAGATGCCACCCGGATTCTCGTGCGGCGCGTAGTAGAGGTACCACTCTCCAAGGGGATTATCCAGATAAGCACCGGCATGGAAGACGCTGGGAAAGATGAACTCGTTTGTCGGGTTATATCGGAGGTCTTCCTTGTTGGTCACCTGTCCCTGGTATTCAAAGACTGGCCAGCCATCTGGTGCCGAGGCGGTTTGCGCACTTGAGAGCGTTGCGAGCATGAAGCTGCCAAACAGATGGAGTATTTTCATGGCAAAGGATGACTCGGTGAACTTGAGGGCTCATCCGCGTAAACGAGGTTGCCAAGCGGTCGCCCCTTTGCCGGTGAGCAGAACATAAAGCTGATTGAGATCGCGATCTCTTTCAAAGACCTGGCTCTTCTCTCTTATACTTTTGCAATTGCGAAAGAACACCCGGCACGCAACCGACACTCCCCGAAAACCCGCTGGTCTTGAACAACAGGCCATGCACAGCTTTGTCGCGTGATGCTGGAACGAACCAATAGCGTCTCGACCTTACATTCATACACTCCTGAATGCACCCCTGAATCCCCCCATCAGCGTGGCATGCCAGCAAGATCAGAGGGAGTTCTGCAGACAGGACGGAGATTGGGACTGGACAGATGACGGCGATTGATCTCGTGTAGACAGCAGGTGGCTTCTCGGCCCCTGAGTTTCACAGTCTCATGAGCCATTATGCGTGACATTTTTTAGAGCCTTGGCTTCGTCTTTGACTTCAACTGGTTGGCTTGCCTCGTTCAGTGCCTGATTGCGGCGCCTGTTGTGACATCAGTGTTGCACCCACGAAAATACAATGCCAGCCACGTGTTGCGGCTTGTCGGCGAGAGGTAAGGGTCGAAAACAGGTGTATCAGATATGGATTCGGTGCCTCCTATATGGAGTTTTCCGGTTACATGGTCAGACTCATACCGCCAACTTGTGGCTGCATCCAAAGGTCTTGGCTTCGACGGACTGACTGTTGAGCAAGCTTGTAAGTTGTACCAAGCTCAAGGCCGAAGGCATAATCAGTTAAAAGTCCTGTAGGTCTTAGCAATCATTAAGTGCGGTCGGGCCTTGTACTAAAAAAAAAATGATCCAAAACTGGTACAGAAAGCGGAATTGGGGCAGGATCCCTCCTTAACAAGGTGGATTCCGGTTGCGTGAGGTGGTCTAGGAAAATGCAAAAGGATAGTTGATCGGGGCCCTGCCGGGGCTCGAACCCGGGACCTCTCGCATTCTGAGTGAAGAACCCAAAGCGAAAATCATACCACTAGACCACAAGGCCGATTGTTGGAAATGACGACTATTGTTTTGCACTATATTGGACAGGCTCATTGATTACCAAAACCAGGTGTTTGTTGACGTCGGCTCCGCCGTGGGCCGGACCATGGTCCGTCCGTAACAGCTGGATTCATGGATTCATACAGACTGAATTCCTACCAGTCCGCTGCAACATTGCAACTCTTAGACTACATCACTCAACTCCCAAGCTCCATTGCGACACAAAACCATGGCATCTGAAAACGCTGCCTCAAATCACCAGAGCTTACAAGAGTTTGAATGCAAAATTGTCGCAGTGCCTGGATCAGGAGAGGTCCTCTCGCAATAAGTATCACGGGAGTTCTGCCACGGTGTATAGAGAAGAAGTCCAAGAAGTCCTAAATAATTCAAGAAGTAGTGCAGTCAAATCTGAAAACATGTTCGTGTCCCAGTAAGTCGTGGTCTTTTCTTCCTGTTTGCTCCATGGGAGGAATTGCCGCTACCAGCTGTCCAGACGGTTCAGGTACCAGCCTTACCACATTGGATCCCAATGAGGCTAGATCGGCTTGGGCGAACCTCTGCTGCTGACTAAGAAAGCCCAGACGGAGGATTTTTCTAGACTTCCACAGTCTTTACCATTCCCCACAATACAGAATTTTTTCGTACCGCCAAACCGCATCGTAACATTCATCTCCAGTAGGACCCCCTTCGTTGCTCTCCATTGTAACCCGTCACCGGCAAAATGCCTATCTCAAAGAAGGACAGAGTACGTTCAGCGACCAGCGCGATCCTTAGTGGCGCGTGATAGTCGCACTCAGCTTACTCCGAACTTTCGCAGAGAACCAAGGAGCACAAGAAGGCCGAGGCTGCCGGAACTCGTGCTCCTGTCAAGGCAAACGGCCTTCCTGTCAAGGCTCCCAAGCCCACCTCAATCGTAAGTCGGCCTTTTTTTGTCCTTGGCACACTGCAGAACTGATAAGGTGGGATGTCTCAGTGCCAAAATTGCCGCAAGGAGATTGTCAACACCAATCGCATTCAGCTTGAGGTTCACGCAGAGACTCACGATCAAAAGCTGTGGCCAAAGGAAAAGTGCTGGCCCAACGACTTTAAATAAGTCAGACTAGCAAGCTACGTTGCTGGGCATCAAGTGTGGATTGCCAGTTAGTCTGTGAACGCAATTAGTGCTTTGGAGACGACAAACCTGCAGTGAACGATGATGTCTCCTTGGCATTACGGGGGAGCGATGCTATTACACTCTGACTCTGACCTACTACCTCTGTAATAAAGCGCACGTTTATTTTTTTGCCCTCCTTTTGAAAGTGGATGTTATCAAACATCGTTGATCAGGGAAGCAAGACGGCGTCAAGTCAGCGGGACCCAACAAGTCTAAACGCATGGTGTTCTGCGGGGAAAACAAGCAATCAAAACACATTTCTGTACGTGATGCTTGTGTACGCCAGAACTCCAGAAGCCTCGGTAACGAGCAAAATGTGGTTCATTGCTGGTTGCCAATTTTCAGCCGCTGTAGGGTATGAAGAGACACCGTTCAAGTCTTGGCAGACCAAACTGGCAATCAGCTAAAGGCGAGAATGGCACGTGGTGGGCTAAGTAATAGATGTCTCATAAGGCGCATTAATTAAAGACCAGATCAGTGTATATATTCCTCACAGCTGTAGCAGGCGTTGCAGAAGTACTCTAGCTGATGTTTAGAAAATACAAGATTACCAAGTGACTTGTTGCGAACAACGTGGGTAGACTCTTGAGCCTAATAGAGTGTTCTTGAAACTCAACTCATCATTCTGCGTTTACATAACCTACAGGGTAATGTCAGTAGTCAGAGACATGACGGGGAAAGCTCGGGGCTAACAAACAGCGTCGCTGCGTTCAGAAACGTTGCTTTTTATTTAATTTTAAAATTCCAGTAATGCTGCTTAGAGGATCATGCGGGTTGCTCAGTTTTCGGGCCCGGTTTCGCTACGTTCCAATCCTTGCTTTGCATCACCACGGACTACATATTACTCAGAGCAGTCAGAAACTACATTTTGAGTTCAGGATCCCTTCTCGAGATCTAATCAATCAAGGACTGTCAGAGATAAGCGGCTATTTGTCTCGGGCTAATTAATGGGCTAAAGTCCGCTCTCGTTGTCGGAAATGGTCGGGCTTACTATCTTCCGACTCTCGCGGCTCGCTCTTCGGTCTTAGTAGAAACACCGACTGGAGCAGTTAGCCCGATCTCTGACATGATCCTGGGAGCGGGTCAGATTGCTAATTGCATCTGACAAACACTATTGGCCAGGGCTGGCCCCCTTGACGGGCCCTTTGACGGGCCAACACACCATGCTCGCCAGATTCGGAGCCCCATAAGCACCGGAGAGCGAGGCAAAAGGATCTTATAGATGAGATGAGCTGCATCCCCTTTCCCTCGCTGCTGATCTAGCTTAAATCTGCCCCTCGGTGTCTGTGTTTCCTTTCAGTTGAAAGTCAGGCTATGTCGGTGAACACGGTCAACTCGGCTTCGGACAACCAACCAACAATGCAGCAAAAACCATCTTCCCCTGAGCCTACTCTGCACGACGAGTCTGGCTCGCCTCAAGTTGTGCGGCACAGCATCAACTCGTCACAATGGCACGGCCGTAGGGGATTGGCCGTCAAGATGCTCGTGGGCGTTCTGGTCGCCATCCTCGTTGTTTTCCTGGCCGACCTCTCATATCTGTTTGGCGCCACGTTCCAAGCAAATGACCGAGTCTCTGCGCTGAATATTCTCGTGGTCGACTACGATGGTGGCCCTGTCGGAGAGTCGGTCGCCAATGCCTACAAGACGTTGCAAAAAGACCAGTTTCCGTCGCTCGACTTCCGGGCGTCTTCTGAATATCCTGACCCGTCAGATGTGAAACGTGGTGTTTGCAAGGCCGATTTCTGGGGAGCCATCTACATCCACCAAGGCGCTTCCGATCGTCTTGCTGCTGCATGCAAGGGCGGATCTGAGGCTAAGGACTTTGACCCCACAGACAGCCTCACGTACATATACAACGGCGCAAGATATCCAACTGCCGTGGCTGGCTACATAGTTCCCAATTTCCAAGCCCTCATCAGCGCATCACGCGGGAGTTACTACCAGTCCAAGCAGGGCCAGTCAGCGTTGAAAAGCGTCAACAGCAGTGATGCAGCTGGTGTGCAAGCCTATCTTAACCCTATCCAGGGCACCCCCGACCTCATCCGGCCGACAAACCAAGCCTCAAGGAACCTCTACAACACCATCAATATCGTCATGTCCATTCTTGGGCAGTTCTTCTACGTCCTCGCCATGAACGGCATCTTTGACAAGCTCGGTATCCACAAGTTGATGCGCATCCGCGACGTCTGGCTCATGCGCTTGGTCACTGGCAAGATCTTCTCGATGTTCTTTGCCGTCGTGGTCACTGGGTATATCTGGGCGTTTCGCGAGGACTGGGGCGTCAGCGGAAGCCAGTGGGCTCTAAGTTGGTTGACACTGTGGCTTTTCATGGACGTCAACTTTCTGGTCCTTGAGTCAACGATTGGCAGCTATGTTCCCATGCCCCTCATTCCCTTCTTTCTTCTCACCTGGTTCATGGTCAACGTTGCGGCTTGCGTCTTTCCCTTTGAACTTATGGCTGGGTTCTATCGGATCGGGTATGCTTTCCCGGCTCATTCGATGTGGATTATTTTGATTGAGGTCTGGTCCGGATGTGGCAACAGTCTACATATTGGCCTACCCGTTCTGTTTGCTTGGTGGGTTGCAGGACATGCAACGTCTTTTTTCAGTGTTAGGAAGAGATGTCTAGCGCAGTCAGCGGAACAATCTGCAGGCGAAGGGAAACACGAGTGAAGAGGAGACGAGGCGAAACTGTAAAGATGGCTTCTGCATGGATTGAGTTAGACTAGACTTTGTAGAACTCTTGCCAAATGATGATTCATTCTTTCTGGATGTTGATGCGTCTGATGGCATTCACGTAAGCAATCCTCGGCCGGATGCAGCTTTGGTGTACGCAAAGTCCATGTGCCTTGCCAAGCACTTGATCCAACAAGTACAACGCTGCTCAAGTTCGGCCCGTGGACCGAACGTCCATTGACGGGTAATAGCAAACAGGCGGAAATAAGGCCTGGAACCCATTCTTGCACGGCGCCAAGGCAGGCCAAGCAAATAGATCCATGTGGCATGGGCTGAACAAAGCAACACGCATCAATATTCCTCAGCCAGCGACACCCCTGCCGCATGCTTGTCAAGCGAGCGCAGCCAACTGATGATCCGATATAACAACAATCCATGGCCCCTTCCAAGAGCTGCTCTCTCGTCCTGTCTGCCATTCTTTCGTTTGCTGACCAAGAGGTGTTGCTTGAGCTACAACATGCGCTCCTCACTCTTTGCCTTTCTGCTCATTGTGGCCGTTACTTGCGCCGGACCATGCAAGCCCGCCACAACGACTGTCTCAGTCGAATCGACCTCTACGACAACCGTTGGCGCCACCGACAGTATCTCGACAACATCTTCATCGTCTATCGATACCACGGCCACTTCTATCCCTGATACAACATCATCGACTGCTGACACGACGACAGCAGCGACAACCTCGATCGCGGAACCTGAACCTACATTAGTTGGGCCTTTTTGCCTCAAAGTCGTCACAGAAAATAAACCAATTTCCGGGGATTTTATCAGTGCCGGCTCCCCATCCTCCAACCACATTGTCAGGCCCCGAGACAACCCCACCTATGGCCCCAGCAACCTCTTCAGCCTCAATATCGAGACTGGCGCGCTTATACTTGAAAACACCCGACCCGGAGCTCAGGTTGCTGCGCCTTCGCCCTTTGCAAACCAGGCCCAGCGTGTTTTGCGGCAATACGACGCCCCCATTCCGTCTGGCTATGCGCCTCTGCTCTGTTCTAGCCCGAGCGGCGAGTACACGGCCGGCTCGATCCTGAAGTGTACCGTTACTGCCCCTGATATTGGTGTTGTGTATGACGCCTTCTACCAGTCATCGGAAACATCGACTACAGCCGCTTGGTCAATTCTACTGCGGGATCGCGCTATTGCATTTGGATATAGGTATGATGTGGGGATGTTCTACGACGAGGATTGCTTGTATTAAAAAGGCGGGAGGGTGATGGTTGAACTTTAGTAGAGACTGCTCATTGTTTCGTAAACTTCGGACTATATACATGTAAACTATTCGTTTCTCTCTCAAAGGCAAGGTGCTTCCACGATATAATAAGAACACCAATTTCTCACATTTCCAGCATCATAACCTTGGATTAATGACTCTCTCTATAAGATGACAATGGAAACATTTCATCCAAGATTCCATGCGTACCGATTCCGCACATTCCGAGGCGGCCATAGATGAATGGCAGATCGTAGATTGGGCATAAATCCACCCCAGTGTAGAATCTCCTACCTCCTGCAAAGCCATGTCCCGTCTCCTCATCGGCTTCCTCCGGGTAAGTCCAGTGTCGATCAACCACTTTAACATTGATGTTCTGCAAGGCCTTACGGTCCTCCTGCAACTCGTGAGGAAAGCGAAGATTACATAGCTCCTCAATCTTTGCCTCCGTCAGAACCATACAAATAGCGAGGCGGTGGGAACCAGGGGGTCGATTGAGGTCAACAGGGCCCTCATTGTCATTAGCATCACGGGGGTACAGGCGCAAAGCTCTAACGTAGGCGTTGAACTCTTCCCTGACGCGGTCATCTGAGGCATCCTCAAAGATATCCCTGTCGAGAATCACATCCAATCGGAATCGCCGAAACGCTTCCTCTCCATAAGGCAAGAAGGGAGGAGTGACGTTGATTTGGAAGTAGCGACGCACTGCCTCGACAAGCTTGAGGACTGCTTGGTGAAGGTTCTGGAGCGCCTTGTCAGAGTAGGACGTGACAATAATGTGGAGGCCCCAGGATGGATCAGGAACAAAACTGTCGTCGTCCTCTTCCTGAAAGTCCATTTGTTCCTGACTTTGGACGAGTCCGAGAAAATCTTTGATTTCCTTATCCCGGCTCGCTTTGGGGACGCGGATTCGTCCTTGGAAACCAGTATTTTCGAGCTGCTGGTCTAGCTCTTGGCAAGACCTGGCAGTGTGACGGAGATAGGGCGCAGCACCAGGGCCGAACGAGCGGATCTGAAAGTGACGTTCGCGTGGTACCAGGCGGATCTCGAGAGTTGGGTCTGGCCTGGCCAATCTGGGAACAGGATTTGCGTCTGGTCCGCGAGCAGTCATCTTGTAAAGTGATAGAAGGTATGCTAAGTGCAGGGCCGTAAAGGTACGAGGTTGTCGAATTTGGTGGCTACGGAGTGGTTGCGGAGTGGTCAAGGAGGAAGAGAGCGTGAACGGACACGGAAACCTAAGAAGTCAACAACGCGGGGCGATTATATATGTGCCTTTAGACTTGGAGGAGAAAATTCATTGGCTGCTCTCTGCGGTACGTGCGTGTCGCGAGTAAAGTAGTAACGCATTGGCTGAATAACGCCTCAAATCTCTGCAGCAGGTGCCGAGTCTCTGACTGGGAATGGCCATGCTGGGAAATCAGGGGCAGACTAGCGCTGGGATGGGGCCAACAAGGAAGAGATGGTTGCAAAATCCCAAGAAAAGTAGGCTGTGTTTGAAACACTCGAAGCACTGTGCTTTTCAGCTCCCCGGGGTAATGCCAACTACCAGCCTGCTACCCAATTCCTAATTTTAGCTATGTTGGCTGGTCGAAGCACAATAGCGCATTATTCGGACCTTCACCGACCACGATTTTAATAAGTGGGACGCTCAGGATGAAACGGCTGGACGCTTCAAGCTAGTTGTTCGGCGAAGCTCCAGTTGGACTAGGCCGAAGTAGAAAGGCGGAAAGAGCCGCTTTGGTCAAAGATTGATCTGTGATTAGAGCCTTAGACGGAGGATAATAACAGTGACTGTTCATAATGATCGAAGAGGTGACCTAACTTTCCGGCACCAACACTCATACCCTCACTAGTATCTATTCTATGCCCAAAGCTTCAAAGTAACTGCTTCAAGGTACTTCAAGCTAAAGCTGCCCTCACTGATCGGGACCTGGTCCGTATCATTCACGTATACGAACCCGTTTTGCAGGAAAATACCGACTAACCTCGCGTCTTCAACACGGTCCCTTTGTTCTGCAGAGACTTGTCCCATATCGGAATAGAAAGACTTCCAGAATAGATCTCGGAGCAATCCCTGGTTAGCATGGTAGCGCCAGCCGTCCTCCCTCGTCCGGATCCCAAGTAGGGTCTCAAGCCCCCCGAGCGACGTGCCAAACGGACCAATAGTAGTATCCTTCCAATCACAGATGCCTGTGATGCCACCCGTCTCCCGGTGGACGTGGATGTTATTCTCCAGAAGATCAGTGTGGTTGGGCACCAGCGGCCAGTCATCGGCAAAGAGCCCTGGGAGATTGGAGATGAGACGATTTAGCGTTGGGCGAAACCGCTCGGGAAGCCCCTGAGAGAGCTGCGAGAGGCGCGACAAGTAGTCGGAGTACAGCTCCTCGCGGTTTGGAGAAGGCATCGATGCGGGCGTGTTGTGCCACGCCGAAGCGAAGAAGCTGTATCGGCAAAGTCAGCCAAGCGGTTCCCTCGACGTCATAGGGGGAAAGGTCTCGCATTGACGGACCTAGCAAAATCTTGTAAGGTTTGCCTTAGGAGGTAGCAGTGATTCCCGTGTAGCTGGTCTATGGCAAGATACACGGAGACCCCGCCCACATTGCTCATCGTGTAGATGTGGAGCTTGCCCAGGGTGCCAGAGTCCCGATGGCGCGGTACGAACCGCCCGTATGTTTGTTCGATGCATCGGAGGAAGTCGAGATCTAGAGAATAGTCGCTTGAGCGATATTGGACGACAGAATCTCCAACGTCGTCATCGGGCACGACGGTATAGCTTGTTGAGCCTTGTACAGGTGCTGGGCGGACACGCCGTCCTAGAATCTGTTCAGCGGCTTGGTTGCATCCTTCCTGCGTTGTAGAAGTGTTGTCAGAAAAGAAATCCGCAATCTGCATCCTCGATAGCTCTGCGATACGGCCCTGCATGGTAGACATTGTTGTGTTCTTATAAAAAGGGATATAGCTAAGATTAGAAGTTTGTGGCAGTGATAAAGCGGTAAGGGGTGGGTAAAGGGGACACTTGAAAAGATAGGGCTCAGTACTATTAGCGGATAAAAGAAATACCGATATATCTTATAAGTAAATAATTAATAGTAGTAGCTAATAAGTTAAATTTAAGGTATTAATAACTATTCTTTTTAATTAAAAAATAATTTAAGTAAAGTCTAAAGCTTAAATTATTAATTAATATATTAATACTTTTACTTATAAAGTATAAGTTATATATATTTTATACCTTAATAATAAATCTATATAATACTAATACTAATAAGAGAAAAGATATATAATTAAAGAGAATATCTTAATAA
>JADBHU010000451.1:0-23664 GCA_017140155.1 Fusarium devonianum | reverse complement strand
ACCAACCCCCACCTGAACCCGGTCGGTACCCTCGCCTAGCATGGGCCTAAACGAGGAGTTCGACGACCGACAGATCCATAACGAATCCGAGCAACAACCATACATCCCCTATGAGTATCAGACTGAGAACAATGATTCATGGGCTGGCGCCTTGCCGGTGAAGCAGGGTTTGTACGACCCTTCGCTCGAAAAGGATGCTTGCGGTGTCGGCTTTGCCTGGTGAGTCTCTTTACACGACAATTGCAAAGGCACAACTAATATATTCTTAGCCACATCAAGGGCAAGGCTAGCCACAAGATCGTCAGCGATGGTAAGACCCATCAAATTTAACCGGCGTTTTGAATAGTAACTGACCAAGCACAGCGCGAAACCTCCTCTGCAACATGACCCACCGCGGTGCTGTGGGTTCCGATGCTCGAGATGGCGATGGCGCGGGTGTCATGACATCCATTCCCCACCGGTTCTTCATCAAGAACTTTGAGAAGGAGGAGGACATCAAACTGCCCCCTCTCGGCCAGTACGCCGTGGGAAACTTGTTCTTCAAGCCCGACGAGGAGACTCTCGATGAGTCCAAGAGGCAGCTGGAAGATGTTGCCGAGTCGTTGGGCCTGCGAGTCCTAGGATGGCGAAGGCCTCCTGTCGATTCGACTCTTCTTGGTCCTGCCGCCAGGTCGCGCGAGCCCATCATCCTCCAGCCTTTTGTCGTCCTTACCTCCGCCTATGGCGCTGGCACTGCTCCAGAGATGACCGACCCTGAGCAATTTGACGACCGCCTCTTTGAGCGACAGCTTTACATCCTCCGAAAGCGTTCTACCCAGAGCATTGGTCTGCACAACTGGTTCTATATCTGCTCTCTTTCAAACAAAAACATTGTTTACAAGGGCCAGCTCGCTCCCGTTCAGGTCTATTCCTACTACCACGATCTCGTCAACGCCGATTACGAGGCACACTTTGCCCTCGTGCATTCCCGGTTCTCCACAAACACCTTCCCATCCTGGGACCGTGCTCAACCTTTGCGATGGGCTGCTCACAACGGCGAGATCAACACATTGCGAGGAAACAAGAACTGGATGCGCGCCCGTGAGGGTGTTATGCAGTCGGACATCTTTAAGGAGGAGCTTGAACAGATGTATCCTGTGGTTGAAGATGGTGGCTCTGACTCTGCCGCTTTCGACAACGTTCTTGAGCTTCTGACCATCAACGGAGTTCTCTCTCTCCCCGAGGCCGTCATGCTCATGGTTCCCGAGGCCTGGCAGGGCAACCAGCACATGGACCCTAAGAAGGCTGCGTTCTACGAATGGGCCGCTTGCCAGATGGAGCCTTGGGATGGCCCTGCTTTGTTCACCTTTGCCGATGGCCGATACTGTGGTGCCAACCTTGATCGAAACGGTCTTCGACCTTGCCGTTTCTACGTCATGGACGACGACCGCATCATTTGCGCGTCTGAAGTCGGTACCATCCCCGTCGAACCCGAGTCCGTTATCCAAAAGGGCCGTCTGCAGCCCGGTCGCATGCTCTTGGTTGATACCCAGGCTGGTCGCATTATTGACGACAAGGAGCTGAAGGAGGCTGTGGCTAGTCGCCATGACTTCCGTGCATGGCTCGACAGCGAACTGATTACACTGCCCAAAGTACTCGAGACCATGGAACAGGCTCTGGACCTTGCCCCCAAGTTGGACGACAAGGCTCTTCAAGCTGACCCCCTCATGCTCTCTTTCGGCTATACTCATGAGCAAGTCAGCTTGTTGCTTGCTCCAATGGCTGCCGATGAGAAGGAGGCCCTCGGCTCCATGGGTAACGATGCTCCTCTGGCTTGCTTGACTGAGGCTCCCCGCCTGCTCTATGACTACTTCCGACAACTTTTTGCCCAGGTCACTAATCCTCCCATTGATCCCATCAGAGAGTCTATTGTCATGTCTCTGGAGTGCTACGTCGGCCCTCAGGGTAACCTGCTTGAGATGGACAAGTCTCAGTGCGGTCGTCTCTTGCTGCCCAGCCCCATTCTCTCCATCGAAGAGTTCAATGCCGTTAAGAACATGTCCAGCTCGTACACAAGCTGGACTGTCAAGACTATCGACTTGACTTTCCCCAAGAACCAGGGTGTCCAGGGCTACATCAAGCATCTCGACGAGATCTGTGCTGAGGCTACTGCTGCTATCGAGGCGCGGGACCGTGTTATCGTCCTCTCTGACCGAAACACTTCGGCCGACCGTGTGCCCGTGTCCGCTGTTTTGGCTTCTGCCATGGTCCATCATCATCTCGTCAGCAACAAGTGGCGATCGATGGCTGCTCTGGTTGTTGAGACTGCTGAGGCTCGTGAGGTCCACCACATGTGTGTGCTCCTTGGATATGGTGCCGACGCTGTTAACCCCTACCTTGCCATGGAGTGCATCCTCAAGCTGAACCGCGAGGGTCTCATCAAGAAGAAGCTCAGCGATGATGCTCTTATTCGCAACTACAAGCACTCTTGCGACGGTGGTATCCTCAAGGTCATGAGCAAGATGGGTATCTCGACTCTTGCTTCCTACAAGGGTGCTCAGATTTTTGAAGCTCTTGGTCTCGATGAGAGTGTCATTGAGCGATGCTTCAAGGGCACTGCTTCGCGAATCCAGGGCCTCACTTTCGAGCTCATTGCTGAGGATTGCTTCCGGTTCCACGAGCGTGGTTTCCCTTCGCGTGCCAGCATTGGTCCGAGTGGCCTCCCCGAGTCCGGCGAGTACCACTGGCGTGATGGCGGCGAGCCCCATGTCAATGACCCTACCTCAATTGCCAACATCCAGGACGCTGTTAGAACAAAGAACGACAAGTCTTACGAGGCGTACTCGCGCTCTGAATACGAGCAGATCAAGAACTGTACCCTCCGAGGCCTCCTCGATTTCAAGTTTGAGGACTGCACCCCTGTCCCGATTGACCAAGTTGAGCCCTGGACCGACATCGTCCGCCGCTTCTGCACTGGTGCTATGTCTTACGGCTCCATTTCCATGGAGTCTCACTCTACCCTGGCAGTCGCCATGAACCGACTTGGTGGCAAGTCCAACACTGGTGAAGGTGGTGAGGATCCTGAGCGATCCCAGCGTATGCCCAACGGCGATACCATGCGGTCTGCCATCAAGCAGGTTGCCTCTGGTCGTTTCGGTGTAACCTCCGCCTACCTCGCTGACTCGGATGAGCTCCAGATCAAGATGGCCCAGGGTGCCAAGCCCGGTGAAGGCGGTGAGCTTCCTGGCCACAAGGTCTCCAAGTCGATTGCCCGCACCCGTCACTCAACGCCTGGTGTCGGTCTGATCTCGCCTCCTCCTCACCATGACATTTACTCCATTGAGGATCTCAAGCAATTGATCTACGATCTGAAGTGCTCTAGCCCTCGATCTAGAGTCTCCGTCAAGCTCGTGTCTGAGGTTGGTGTCGGTATCGTTGCCTCCGGTGTCGCGAAGGCCAAGGCCGACCACATCCTGATTTCCGGCCACGACGGTGGTACCGGTGCCTCCCGATGGACTGGTATCAAGTACGCTGGTCTGCCTTGGGAGTTGGGTCTGGCCGAGACCCACCAGACTCTGGTTCTCAACGATCTCCGTGGTCGCGTAGTTGTCCAGACTGATGGTCAGCTCAAGACTGGTCGCGATGTCGCCTTGGCTTGTCTGCTCGGTGCCGAGGAGTGGGGCTTTGCTACTGCTCCTCTTATTGCAATGGGATGTGTCTTCATGAGAAAGTGCCACTTGAACACCTGCCCTGTTGGTATCGCTACTCAGGATCCTGAGTTGCGAAAGAAGTTCCAAGGAACTCCTGAGCACGTCATCAACTTCTTCTACTATGTCGCCAACGAGCTCCGGGCTATCATGGCTCAGCTTGGTTTCCGCACCATCAACGAGATGGTTGGCCACGTCGAAGTCCTCAGGATGCGCGATGACCTGCGTACTAATAAGACGGCCAACATTGACCTGTCTCTTCTCTTGACTCCGGCTCACAAGCTCCGGCCTGGTGTCGCCACATTCAACGTTCGAAAGCAGGACCATAAGCTTTATGTCCGACTTGACAACAAGCTGATCTCCGAGGCAGAATTGACTCTGGACAAGGGTCTGCCCTCTAGAATCGAGTGTGATATTGTCAACACTGATCGAGCAATGGGTACATCCCTCTCCTACCACATCTCAAAACGGTATGGTGAAGCTGGTCTGCCCCTGGATACTGTTCATGTTAATATCAAGGGCTCCGCCGGTCAATCGTTCGGTGCCTTCCTCGCTCCTGGTGTTACGCTCGAACTTGAGGGTGATTCTAATGATTATGTCGGCAAGGGTTTGTCGGGCGGTCGCCTGATCATCTATCCTCCTCGCTCCGCCGTTTTCAAGGCCGAAGAGAACATTCTCATCGGAAACACCTGCTTGTACGGTGCCACGACTGGCATTTGCTTCTTCCGTGGTGTTGCTGCCGAGCGTTTCGCTGTCCGCAACTCCGGTGCTACCGCAGTTGTTGAGGGTGTCGGTGATCACGGTTGTGAGTACATGACTGGTGGCCGTGTTGTCATTCTTGGCTCTACTGGCCGCAACTTTGCGGCTGGTATGTCTGGTGGCATCGCTTATGTCCTGGATGTTCATGGCGACTTCCACTCCAAGCTCAACGGAGAGATGGTTGAGGCCGGTCCGATCGAGGACCCTACCGAAATCGCCTTTGTTCGCGGCCTTGTTGAGGATCACCACCACTACACCGGCTCTGAGCGTGCTGCTCGCATTCTTGTCGACTTTAACCGAGCCCTGCCCCGCTTCGTCAAGGTTCTTCCTGTTGACTACAAGCGTGTCCTTGCGGAGGAGGCCGCTAAGGCTGCCGAGGCGAAGCGAACCGAGTACAACTTGCCCGCTGTATCTGGCGTTCACGCCAAGAAGCCTGAGAAGGCTGCCAAGCTCCAGGATCTTGAGGAGGCTGTTGGCGACAACGCCGCTGAGAAGAAGCGTGCACTGGTGCTCGACAAGACCAAGGGCTTCATGAAGTACAAGCGCCGCGCTGAGAAGTACCGGCCCGTTACTTCCCGACTCAAGGACTGGGCTGAGCTTAGCTCCCGGCTGGAGGAGGACGAGCTCAAATTCCAGTCTGCCCGTTGCATGGACTGCGGTGTTCCCTTCTGCCAGTCCGAGACCGGATGCCCAATCTCCAACATCATCCCCAAGTGGAATGAACTCGTCTTTCAGGGGCAATGGAAGGATGCGCTTGACCGCCTGCTGATGACCAACAACTTCCCCGAATTCACCGGCCGCGTCTGCCCCGCCCCCTGTGAGGGTGCTTGTGTCCTGGGCATCAACGAGGATCCCGTCGGCATCAAGTCGATCGAGTGCGCGATTATCGACCGTGGTTTCGAGATGGGCTGGATGGTTCCTCAACCTCCCAAGGTCCGCACCGGCAAGAGTGTTGCCGTCATTGGCTCTGGCCCTGCTGGATTGGCCGCTGCCGACCAACTCAACCGTGCCGGCCATCTGGTGACTGTCTATGAGCGTGCCGACCGTCTTGGTGGTCTGCTCATGTACGGCATTCCCAACATGAAGCTCGATAAGCGCATCGTCAAGCGCCGAACCGACTTCATGGCTTCTGAGGGCATCGTTTTTGAGACTGGTGTTGCCGTTGGCGAGGAGGGCCATCCCTCACTCGACGACCTCAGAGCTAAGAACAATGCCGTCGTCATCGCGACTGGCGCCACTGTTGCCCGTGACCTGCCTATCAAGGGCCGTGAGCTCGAAGGTATTCACTACGCCATGGAGTTCCTCCACAAGAACACCAAGTCTTTGCTCGACTCTGAGCTCGCCGATGAGACCTACATCTCCGCCAAGGACAAGCACGTTGTTGTCATTGGTGGTGGTGACACTGGCAATGACTGCATCGGAACTTCTCTGCGCCACGGCGCCAAGTCCGTTACCAACTTCGAGCTTCTGCCTCAGCCCCCTCCCGAGCGTGCTCGTGATAACCCCTGGCCCCAGTGGCCTCGTGTTTATCGAGTTGACTACGGTCACACCGAGGTCCGTCAACACACTGGCAAGGATCCTCGTGAGTACTGCATCATGTCTGAGGAGTTTATGGACGATGGCTCGGGCAAGGTAAAGGGCATCAACACCCTCCGCGTGGAGTGGACCAAGTCGTCTAGCGGTGGTTGGGACATGAAGAAGGTTGAGGGATCTCAGCAGTTCTTCCCCGCCGACCTCGTCCTCCTTGCCATGGGTTTCCTCGGTCCCGAGGCCCGTGTGCTCGGCGATGACATTGAGAAGGATGCTCGCAAGAACGTCAAGACTGCTCCCGGCAAGTACAGCACCAACATCGAGGGTGTTTTTGCTGCTGGTGACGCCCGCCGTGGCCAATCTTTGATTGTCTGGTAAGTTATTGTTCAATAACCTAATCATGTCAAGACACATGACTAACAGTTTTCGATAGGGGTATCAATGAGGGTCGCCAGGCTGCTCGTGAGATTGATTTGTATCTCGAACAGTATACCAACTTGCCTGTCACCGGTGGTATCGTCAAGCGCACCGCGCAAGAGATCTTTACGCAGGTCAAGGTCGAGGCATAACTTTGACCGGCATCAAAGAACGACAACTGTTTTGTTTTGGTGTGAGGGAGCAAATTACTTCGGGGACCACTCTGTTTATGGTTCAGGGATAGGATTCACGTTGAACAAGGGAATGTTTTTGGCATGGTTGCGTTGTATACCAATTTGTAGATTCTAAGGCTGCGAAAAATTATAGATGTTTTGACTACAATATGCAGCCACTGAATCCACATGGCCAACCTTTAAGTTCTGGGCAATAGGTAGTCTATATTGTTGAGACATGTCGTGTGCCCTCTCGACGTTTTGGGCTCAGTACTCGCTACCTCAGGCAAAAACATACCATTAGTTATAAGATTTTAACCTTCTTCGGCGGATTTGCTTTGGATCAAGTTTCTTATATTAGCCTCTATATCGCAAGTCTCCATTTCCTATGGTACCCACAGCGCGCCTTGGGCCCCTTGGGCTCCCTGAGCGGGCCCACGTGCGCGAGTCGAGGTAGGAGGTTGCAATTGTGTTGCTTGGGGGATGCGCTAGGACAACTCGTTCGGTTTAGCGGAAAGTCTATCGAAAGCCAAGTACAGCCCTTGAAGAAGCAAGAGACATTTGCGTATCCAAACACGGATAATCGTGTTATTATATCACGGTCACGGTCGGGCACCTGTTCGGCTCTGAGAGCTGAGGTTTTTCTTCGCCCTTCTTCACGTGTGTCGTGAGAATGCAACAGCGCAGCAGCAAGGATATCCCATAGATCGTGTACCTGAAGACATGCCTGCCGTTGCAGTCGCCCCAATCCACTGGCGTTGTCGAGGTGCTGCACGTGTAGAGCCCGGGGTCCGTGATAGGGCAATGCAAGATGGCATCAAACGGGCACTGACAGGGAGGCTGTGGCGGCTGCAGCGGGGCCGTGGGCTCCATCCCCCACTGAGCACTAGTCTAGTGGGGGATGGACTCACTTTCTGCTGCAGCCAAACTGCTGCAAGTTACCGAGGGCCCCCGCTGGGAACGAATTGGCTAATCAATGCGCCTGGTCCATCGCCCGGCTACAGCTTGCCGGGAGGGCGCCACTAACTGTTGTTCCTGTGCCATGGATTCAGCGTCTTTTTCCTTCTATCCAAACATACTACTACGTACGTAGTACAGCATTGGTGGATTGCTCTGGCTGGTCTTTTTGTCTCGCGATAACGTGGGCCTGTAAGATACAAACTTTTGCTTCTCCCTCGACGACCTGCCGGTTTTTACTTTCTCTCTCTTTTTTCTCTCCCTCCTATCAATTGACGCGCTACCTTTCTCCAAAGGCTCCAGGCTCAGCTTCTTCGACGCACGCTACCGGATACATCATCATTGTGTCATGCTCTGCCAGTAACCGATCTGCCAGATCTAGATCTTCGACCAAACCCACCGCCGCTCCGAACCGTTCTATTCCTTACCGCCCGCCTAATCGCCCGCTGTGAAGCATACGGTCGCTTTCTAAATAAATCGTAACTGACAAGGTCACGTCGGTCACGATGCGCTTCGGTCGCACCCTGCGCGAGTCTGTTTACCCGCCATGGAAGGGCAAGTACATTGACTACGCCAAGCTCAAGAGCCTGCTGCGGGAGGATGTTGCCGATGAGGATGGCCAGCAGCAGTGGACCGAGGACGACGAGACGCGCTTCTGCGAGGAGATCTTCAACCAGCAGCTCGAGAAGGTGGCCGAGTTCCAGGAGCAGCGCTTCAACGCCCTCAAGGACCGTGTCGAGTCTGCTTTTGAGAAACTCAAGGAGCTCGCTCCCGTCGAGCCCGCCGCCGAGGATGGCGGCCCCCACAAGGGCGAGATCTCGGCCTCTCGCCTGCGCGCTCTCCAGACGGAGCTCGACGAGATCACCAACGAAGTCCGCGAGCTCAAGAAGTACAGCAACATCAACTACACCGGCTTCCTCAAGATCGTCAAGAAGCACGACCGGAAGCGCGGCGACCGTTACAAAGTCCGGCCCATGATGAACATGAGCCTCGCCCAGCGTCCCTTCAACTCGGAGACGGGCTACTCGCCCCTCCTCAACAAGCTATCCATCATGTACTTTGCCATCCGACAACAGCTCGAGGAGGATGGGGAACAGCTCCCTCCTTTGGATCTTGAGTCTCAGGGCGAGACTCATAATGGCGAGCGATACACAGCCCACAAATGTAAGTCGGGACACTCTTGAAAGCCATGCAAGGTTCGTCGGTGACTAACTCGTGTGTATAGTCTGGGTCCACCCTGACAACCTGCTCGAGGTCAAGACGGTTATCCTCCGACATCTACCAGCTCTAGTGTACAGCGAAAAGGCCGCTACAGAGCTCGATAGCAGCGATTCGCCGTCCATCACCTCGCTGTATTTTGACAACAAGCAGTTTGATCTCTACCGCGAAAAGGTCGACCGCCAGTCGGAGGCTTCGTCTCTGCGCTTGCGCTGGTACGGCCAGCTCAGCTCACGTCCCGAGATTTTTGTTGAACAGAAGACGGTGGATGACAAGGGCGGTAACCAAGAGCTCAAATTCTCCATCAAGGACAAGTACGTCAAGTCCTTTGTGGACGGCAACTACAAGGCAGACAAGGCCATCCAGAAGATGAAGAGGCAGAGTGCCACCCCTGACCAAGTAGAGACATTCAAGACAACTTTGAGCGCCATTGAGAAATTCCTCAAGGACAAGAGCCTTAGCCCCATGCTGAGAGCCAACTACGTCCGAACCGCGTTTCAGAAGCCAGCGGATGACCGGATTCGCATCTCGATCGACTCCAACGTAGCCTTTATCCGCGAAGACACACTCGATCGCGACCGCCCTTGCCGCGATCCCAATGAGTGGCACCGTCTCGATATCGACGACAGCGAAATGGCTTATCCCTTTAAGAAGATGAACCAGAGCGAGGTCAACCGCTTCCCTTATGCTCTTCTGGAGATCAAGCTGAAGGAGGATGGCCTGCGCAAGCGGCCAACATGGATTGAGGACCTCATGGCGTCTCACCTCGTTCACCCCACGCCTCGGTTCTCCAAGTTCGCACATGGCGTGGCGGTACTGTTCGAGGACTACGTCAATAATCTGCCTTTCTGGCTGAGCGACCTGGACACAGATATCCGCAAGGATCCTCAGAAGACATTTGAGCAGGAGGAGCAACGCAAGGCTCAGCGACACGAGGACGTAATGGCAGTCGGCAGCTTGATAGGGGCGGGCGCCAAGTCGGGATCATACAAGCCCACGCAGAGCTCGCCGGTGAGCAAGTCCTATTTGGCGGACCGCATGTCCAAGGACTCCATCGCTCAGACCCTCAACCGTGCGTCCAAGGCGACAAACGGGGACGAGGAGGGAGAAAACAGCTCTCGACAGCAACAGCAACAAGAGGAAGAGCAGGACAGGAGTTATGGAACACTCTCCTCTGTGATCCCAGGGTTCTCGCTGTCCAAATACTCCAGGGCCAAGCGAGCATCTCAGCAGGCGCTGCCGGAGGGCGTGGTGGCACCAACGGAGTGGATCAAGAATGCGGGCGAGCTCAAGGTCGAGCCCAAGGTGTGGCTCGCCAACGAGCGAACGTTCCTCAAGTGGCAGCACATTTGCATTCTGCAAGGCGGCCTGGCCATTGGTCTCTACACAGCCGCCGGTCAGAATACTGTTGCCTCCATCATGGGTCTTGTCTATGTTGTGATTGCCATCTTTGCTGGCGCTTGGGGCTACGGGATGCTGAGAGTCCGTCGAAGCATGATCCTGGAGCGGAGCGGCAAAGATTTTGACAATATGATTGGGCCGATGATTATCGGCGTGTCCTTGATGGTTGCCCTTCTTCTAAACTTTTTCTTCCAGGTAAGCCTTTTTCTTTCCCTTTTGCCAGCAGAGGATCATCCGCTAACATGAGCATGACAGTATCGGGCAGCCTTTGGACGGTTCAGAGATGGGCAGCAGGATGGAGGCGAGCTCTTCTCGGAAGAGCTCAGGTAGACAGACCGTGGCGAAGCAGCCGAAAACTGTACAGCAAATTGAGCAGGGCAGGCGTTGAGTAAACCGCATCTCATAGGTGTTTGGGTTGAAGAGAAGGTGATATCTATTTTGTTACTTGGATCATTCTAGGCATTTGGACCATGTTGTGTAGCTACTTTGCTCGACTTGGACACAATGCTGGCTTGACGATATAATGCCGCTGTTTCGGCGAGCCTTTTTTTTGTTTTGTTTTTGAGATGACCCCCCGACCTGTTGCATGCGTACAAGGATTTGGTCTGAAACCGGGGCTGTTCTGTTCCAGTAAAGTCGCGAACCAGGGCCTACGTATCCCTCAGTTAATAACCAATCCCCAAAGAGCCGGAAATGATCCTTTTTTTTATTTTTTATTTTTTCATTTTTTTTTAAATAGAAGAAGCTTTATCCGGACGCTATACTTGGACTATCTGCAGAATTGTGCTTGCTGGTGTTTTCTACGGACGGAGAGTCGTGATAGGCCTCCCGCTCCATTCAAGGGTAGGAGGGGAACCTCTAAGGCAGGTACGAAAAGTGCAGGCGTTCTTTTATGCAAGCTCCTGCGCCTCCGCGTAATGCCCTGCTTTTTCCCCATGCTACTTTTTTCCCCCTTCTCTTTTTTGAAACTTTACGGTTCCTGTAGTGACATTGTTTTCAATCTAAGTAGTACTTTAGCAAGGGTGCCAATTTCGTTACATAGCCTGCCTCGCAGCTTTCTGAGCGTAACGCGCTGGCAAGGTACCTAGTTAGTAAGTTAGCTTACCTCGGAAGCGTCGCTACAGCTCCCCAGCCTCGAGACAACCAACCCCCCTCCCTGTTCCAGAAACGCCTTGCGCTGCGTGTGCTTGGACAACAGCCTCGCCTTCGCCTCCACGATTTATTTAGTCGAATCCGCAAGTTCGGGGACGCGCCACAAAACAAAGCACGGCCTGGGTAATTGGGCAGAAGCTCCCCTGTCGTCCGCAAGACATCCAGCTCTGCGGATTTTCGTCCCCTTTGTTTCACTTGCGAAAGAGTCTCGACCTCTGCTTCTCCCAAGACCAGCAGACGGAAAAAAGAGAGCGGGGGATCATCCAGTCAACCTGCTATCTCGGGGAGCCACGTACCTGGTCATTTCTTACCTGGACTCGTCAGCCCGCGCGCCGTTGGGCGTTGCGACCCGCACGACGCCCAACGCTCAACGCTGCTGTTTCGAATCTTGCGCATGTGCCTCGTTTGATACCCACCTCTGGGTTGTCGCTCGTCGCGCCAGAGCCAAGCTGTTGCCCATGACATCATGACAGACCAAGACGAGAAGAAGGGTCTCTGGGGCCTGTTCCGGAGGGCTAGTAGCGTCCGGAGACAATCCAGCAAACCACCGGTGCGTAGTGGCGCCTCTTTATCCTCATGTCTTGCGGCTCGTGCTGCTGCCACCTCGGCTCGAGCGAGCTAAGCTCCACCAAGCTAAGCTGGACCTCATTACTTAATATCTTACTGACTCGTCTTGCTACAGCTCCAGCCCAAGGAGTACCTCGAGCCTAGGGAATACCATCAGCCCCGTCGTGTCAGCAATGGTGACGCCGTTCAGCCTGCCTTGGCCCCGCGCTCCGGTTCTGCGCACGATCTTCACTTCCAGAAGCGCCGACCCTCGTTCGCCGAAGATGCTCGTGCCGCCCGCCGTCGGCCCAGGAGGGCACACCCCGAGATCGAGCCTGAACCTGAGCCTCAACCTCAACATGCCCCGAGAAAGTCAGCTAGTTTCTCTGTAGGGAGGCCCAGTGCAGCAAAGGGTCGCCCCGCCCGGTCGCGCAACCCTTCCGGTTCATGGCCTCCTCGCGGAATCCCCATCGATGAGGAATTGCCGCCTCAACATGCCCTCGAGATCGTCGCCCGCGGCGCTCCCTCCCACAAGGGACACAAACGCCCGATCCCGCACGCTACCGACGAATACTATGCCCTCTACACAACATCCAGTGGCAATCGATCCGACGGCAAGAGTTCGGATCACATGGACGTTGCCAACCTTCACGACTCCATGACACAGCTCATGACCCTGCGTCTAATCGGCCACGGCCATGCCACGTATCCATGGGAAACACTCGAACAGCCCAGCTATGCTTTCTTCTTCGGCCACATGCCAGGCACGATTACACTGAACGAATGGGCATCCATGTCGAGCGCGCTCCCTCCACCCATTTCTCTACGCGACTCTGGCGTCGCGCCCCGCCATGTGGATCTTGAGAGCATTTTTGAGCGCCTGCAAGAGTTGCGCGGGGGAATAGAAGACGATGACGAGACTCTGCTCTACCGAATTCTTTATAAACGTATCCTGAGAGATCCGGACAAGATCTTCAGTCCTCACCGAACACTCGATAAACAAATAACCGATCTCATCCTCGTACTGTCACGGCCAGACTGGATAGACTTTAGCGATCCTCGAAACCAGGTTGCTACCCGCTTCATCTTCGACAAAGATGAAGAGAACCACGAGCGATACCACAAGTTCTTCCATCAGCTACTCCTCAGCCTCGAGCTCGAACTGCGCATTCAGTCACGCCAGCACGGCGACTGGGCAAAAGAGAAGCTAATGGCTCAAATACCTCCCATCATCCAATGGGACCTGGCTCTGGCTCGGCGATGGCAAGATTTTGTGCGCGTTGACGATGTGGGCAAGACCCCTGAAGAAAGTGAGTAGTTCATCTTTGGTTGATGACGTCCCGCAAGGTCAATATAGACGCCGAGGAACCACCCTGTTTCTAACTCCATGCTTTGCAGTCCTCCTCCGCTACAAGTTAAAGAAGCGACAGATTAGGATGCTAAGGCGCTTTGCCCAGATGATGAAATGGCCGAATCTAGCTGATACCCTCAACAACATGAAGCAAAAAGATTCCGAAATGGCGCTGGATGAAGTCAGCTCTGATGCGTTTGCCTTTTTCAGTGGCCTCGTACTGCCTGGAGTAAGTTGATCGTCTGCCTCGCTGAGTCTCGTCGGGCGTGGTGGGTAGTTTAGCTGCGTAATGTGTGAAAGCTGACTTGAGTGGCAGAAAACATTTCCCTTTCTCATCATGAACACACTCCTCGACCTTGATCCCGACGAAGCCACCGATGACTTGGCACTTCTCTCCCACATGCATCCTCAGTGTGGTTTCCAATATCGAAGTAGTTACACATATTGGTCTGCCAGCTGCATCGTGGGCAAGGTGCTGGCACCCACCTGCCATGCTGTGGCCGGGTGGGTCGGTCCAGCGCGCCCAACAACAGATCTGGGTCGATCTCAAATTGCCCGAATTCGAAGCCAGCGACCGAAGCAAAGGATGAGTCCAGAGGACGTTGAATCGATGGGGGAGCGTTCCGACCCACTGGGGCCGCCGGCCGAGGTCTACCCCGTGGACGACTATCAACTAGTCCGGCCGAAATGTGGTCCTGACGATGCCGTCGACACGGTGCGGATAGAGCTGCTAAGCCTCAAGGCAGCGGATCGGCCCGGCGGCGCACCCCCCACAGCGGCGGGCCCGCGATCGTTTGACGCAACGGTACAGTTCGCCATCGACGGGGTGTCCTGGCCGCTACGGCTCATGTACGACGTTTCGTTTGTGGCCGCATGGCCATGCTCTGATGGCCCTCATCCGCTGTTCTTTGACTACATCTACACGGCGATCCGTGTAGACTCGATCGTCGGGGTACGGGACTGGGGAGGTCTTTACGGAGGCCCGCCGTCGCATAGCGTGCGATCAAGCCCAGGGCCAGGTATGATGAGGGGACCGTACCGCGACATGTTTAGCCAAAGCTTTGGTCACAACCACATTCCGAGACAGGGGTTCTTTGGCAACGCTGCTGACGAGGAGGAAGACGACGATGAGAAGGTGCTTGTAGTGGAAGCGTTTGGGGTGCGCGACAACGAGGTTCTAGCACGAGCGTGGTGCTCGCATTGGGGTCTCAGCGCCATCGTGGCAGATATCGGAAAGACATGGTAGGTTTGGAGCTGAAACGCACGGCGATGGCAGTGCAATGACATGTTGCTAACGGATGTATAGCATGGCTTGTGCCATTCGAGAAGCGTATGCAGCGACGCTGACGGTGGTGATTCTGGTGGAGGGACAGGAATACCCCAACAGTGACGAGTGATGACTGTTATGAATTTACGTACGTTTGCTGTTGCAGGTAGTGAAGCGTTGGTATAAGATGTAGCAAGGTTGGAAAAGAAGAAGATGCAATGGAAAGAAAGCTTGCTGCCCCCCTGAAGACACGGGGGAATAGGTAATAGGGCGGAGCATCAGACAGAGATGGATGAAGCTGAGATGGAGCGGTCTCCTGAGTGACAATTAGGGACAAGATGTCTGACGCTGATGACGGCAAGTTTTGATTATGCAAGGAGTTTGGAGCTTGCTGCTGGCGGTTCAGCAGAGCATTCACCGGAGCAGGTGATGGTGCTTAATGGTTTTTTTGTGACGTTGAGTTGACAGAGAGTCGGGCGAAGGCTGCTTGCCGCAGCTGTGAGCTTTCAGGTCTAAATTACATTGTCAGAGTGTGGTCGACGGACGCTCTTGGGAACTTAATATCAGAACTCGATTTGTGAGCTGAGTAGCTGAGATAGCTGAGATATCTACTTGCCTGGCATCTCCAGCAGCAAGGGGCATCCTCTGTGACTGCTATCCAGCTTGTTGTCGTTGGCCAATTGACCATGTTACTCTAACTAGTTGCCTAACGGCTAACTTTGCATGCATCGCGGATGCGCCGGATGTGGAAGCCCGAAGCTCCGGGACAAGACCCCGTAGCCGAATGCAGCACCCCGAGCCAGAGACACACACCCCGGAGGTTATCTACCTACCGTAGTGACGCCATTGATTGAGGCAGGTGAACGTTTACACGCAAAGAAAAAAAAAAGAAAAAGGAGAAAAGAAACAAGCTGTTGGGGTGGCTGCTTGGCTGCAGCGGTCAAGCGCCCCCTCGACAAGACAAGGCAGGGTGGACAAATGGCTTGCGGTTGCTTGTGTGCGAGTGGATGTTGCCGGGGCCGATCTCGAATTATGGAGAGCTGTGAGTCGTGCGGGTCGATAGCTACAGCACCTACGTAGTAATTACAGCTTGAGCTTCTGTGAAGCTACGTAGTAGGCAGTCGTCGTTCGAGAGAGGTTGTTGAGTAGGCCGATCGCGGTCAACAGAATCGGTTGCAAGTTGTAAGGGGCTACAATCGGGGGGGGGGGATTGGACGTCATGCTCAATCACTGATTAGGCAATTGGTGATCGCCGGAGGAAGACGCAAGCCAGCACGAGAGAAGTATTCAGCAAAGCCCATCTGCTCCCACGGCAGATGGGCTCAGTCTGCGACTAACTCGATCGGGCTGTGATGGACCGATGTTCGACGGCAGAGTGGCTTTGGCTCCGCACAGAGAATGATATGCGCCCAGGCACCAGCATTTCGAAGAAAGCAGAGACGACGGCGGTGACGCTTTGAGCCTTGGGGACTTTATAGATGCAATTGATCGGCAATGGCCTTGGAGAGAGCCAAGGAAGCACAAGCTGGAGACGACAACGGCCTATCTAAGCTACAAAAGTACAGTTGAGGTCCCTAGCCTACAGACTGCTGACACCTAGAGTCCCTAAGCTGCTATCTTACCTAGTAGTGTCGCCCCGTCCTTTTCCCCTCGATCCCTCTCATGGCCCCCGGGGCCCCTGTTCCCTCCATGTCGCCTCTTCCCTGCTCCTTGGATCCCGTGCCCCGCGCTTCCCAGAGGATTGCCCCGCCAAAAAGTAAATAAAACAGTGGGTATGGTGGGGGTCCCAGGGTCTATCCGATGGCAAGAAGCTGGTTGCCATGATGGAGCTTTGGACTCGGTGGTCATCATGACAGGCGTCCCGGGACTTCCTGGGCTCAATGTCATCTGACAATTGGGACTATGACTACTCGAGCTCAGCCACTCTCGAGTTTGTCCCTCCGTCACAGACGTCATCCTCGCTCCTCATACTGTAAACTCCGTGGTAAGCATCGCCTGCGATCTCGGCCACTCAACAACATCCATCAATCGACACACACACGCATGCGCGGCCGCCGCTCACACTCAACCACCTCTACCACCTCAACCGCCATTGACACCGCACGCCCTCGCAAATCGAGACTCTGGGGCTGACTTCTTCGCGGGGTGACACCACCTTTTGACGCCTCCTTCTCGGCTCCCATCCTTCCCCCTCATCATATTCCCCATTGGGACTCTTTGACGCAGGCCGAGAGCTTATCGTTCCCGTAACAAAACGCATCGCCTGTGCTGCAACCCACGGCGACCTCGAAATATGTATACCTACAACAAGCCCATCACGGCCATGGAGTGAGTTCTTACTACCTTTTCTTTTTTTGCTCAGCTTTTGTTCTTGTCACATTCTTGTTGCTTGCTATAGAACACTTGCTAACAGCCGGTTTTTTTTTGTCGCAATGGATAGGCCTCCTCAAGTTCTGGTATGCTATTCTCTCCTCATAGATCCTCAATTGGCCCGCCAAAATGTTCAAAAGCCGTGGCCGTTGAACAGTGGCGGCGGCAGTTCACAGCCTTGAATCGTGGCTGACTCCTCCTTGTGACAGGATCATTACATCGGTGTCGATGTTGGTACGGGCTCTGCCCGCGCCTGTATCATTGACGAGACTGGCGACATCAAGGCGTTGGCCTCCGAGAACATCAAGCTGTGGCAGCCTGAGATCGGCTACTACGTATGTCGTCCGTAGGGCTCAGCCACCGTGGCATGCTACTGATTTCTCCCTAGGAGCAATCGACCACAGACATTTGGCAGTGCATCTGCGAATGCGTTCGTCGCGTAGTAAGCGAGTCGACCGTCGACCCCAGCAAGATCAAGGGCATTGGCTTTGACGCTACCTGCTCTCTTGCCGTCTTCACTCACGACACCGACGAGCCGCTGCCCGTGACCGGCCCCGATTTCGCAAACGATGGCAACGACCGCAACGTCATCCTGTGGCTCGACCACCGACCCGTCGAGGAGACCGATAAGATCAACGACACCAAGCACAAGCTTCTCAAGTATGTCGGTGGCAAGATGAGCATCGAGATGGAGATGCCCAAGGTCCTCTGGCTCAAGAACCACATGCCGCCCGAGACCTTCGAGCGCGCCAAGTTTTACGATCTTGCCGATGCTCTCACTCACCTGGCCACTGGCAATGAGACCCGCAGCTACTGCAGCGTTGTCTGCAAGCAAGGCTACGTCCCTGTGGGCGTCGACGGTAGCGTCAAGGGCTGGCAGGAAGACTTCTACCACGACATTGGCCTCGGCGACCTGACCAAGGATAACTTTAAGCAGATGGGCGGTGTCAATGGGGTGGTGAGCCTTTTCTTTTTCCTATTTCCTTTTCCCTTTTCCCCTTTCCTCAAGATTTCAAGCACCCATGTCTGACAGCTGTGCTAACGAGGCAATTCACAGAACGGAGAGTATGTCAGCGCTGGCGAACCTGTCGGTACGCTGAGCCGACAGGCGGCCTACCAGCTCGGTCTCCCCATGGGGATCCCCGTGGGCAGCGGCGTCATCGATGCATATGCGGGCTGGATCGGAACTGTGGGCGCCAAGGTCGACCTTGGCAGCGACGAGCTCAACGATGCAGTCCCCCACAACGATCTCTCCCAGGCCTTTACCCGTCTGGCTGCTGTTGCCGGTACCTCGACTTGCCATCTGGCTCTGTCCAAGGAGCCCGTCTTTGTGCCCGGTGTCTGGGGCCCTTACCGCGATGTCCTGCTCCCCGAGTACTGGATGGCTGAGGGAGGTCAGTCGGCCACCGGCGAGCTGCTTCGTCATATGCTCGATATCCACCCCGCCCATAACGAGACGTCTGCCCTGGCCAAGGCGGAGGACAAGCACATCTACGACTTCCTGAACAATCATCTTGACCTGATGGTAGAGAGGCAAAATGCGCCCTCCATCTCATACCTGGGACGTCATCACTTCTTCTACGGCGATCTGTGGGGCAACCGCTCCCCCATTGCCGATCCCAACATGAAGGGATGCATGGTCGGCCTCGACAGCGACAAGAGCACTGATAACATGGCCCTGTGGTACTACGCGACCATGGAGTTCATTGCCATGCAGACGCGCCAGATCATCGAGCAGATGAACAAGGCCGGTCACGAGATCTCCTCCATCTTCATGTCTGGCTCCCAGTGCCAGAACCCTGTTCTCATGAATCTTCTCGCAACCGCCTGTGGCATGCCGGTTCTGATTCCTCGCTATGTCAATGCTGCCGTGGTCCACGGCGCTGCCATGCTCGGCGCCAAGGCAGCAAGCCACAGCCGCGAGGACGATAGCGAGCCCGAGACCCTCTGGAGCATCATGGACCGCATGAGCAAGCGGGGCCGTCTGGTCGAACCTGGTGCCGACGAGGGCGAGAAGGCGCTTCTGGACGCCAAGTACGACGTCTTCTTGGACATGTGCAAGACCCAGCAGGAGTACCGAAGCAAGGTGGACAAGGCCGTCTCGAAATGGAGCACTGAGTTTGGCGCCTAGAGGCTGAGCTTCGAGCGTGCATGCTTCTGGGAAACGGGCGGGATTCAACATAGAGTAGATGGAGCTATCGGCTTTTGGTAATTAGCGTCGGATTTTTGGGTAAAATTTTAGTAACATTGAATCTATGGACATGAATGGGAATAATGAGAACTTCAAAGGCAGAACTGATAAGGCAATGCTGTATGCATGTTACTGTCAATGTCATTATTTTATCTTGACTGCTAATCCTTTGAGCCCTTAAAAGCAGCTGTTCGTTAGCGGTTGGGGCTGCCTGAGCGTTGCCTAGGAGCATTGCACGTCGCTGATTGGCCCAAGCTTTCATCTCTAAACATCCCAGCCTAAAAGACCATCTCCAAAATTCTAGATCAAGCGCGCATCGCCCAGCTCGTCGACCCGTCTTTTCTCCTTCAACCACGTGAACAGACAACAATTCTTCGTCTTCTATACCCATCTCGCCTCGCCCTTCTCAACCTTCCTCGACCGCGCAGTTTCCACGGAAATTAACGACATCGTAGGGGCGCCATGTCTCTCTTTGGGCAGGCCGGCAACACGTCCGGCGGCGGCCTTGGAGGCTCGCTGTTTGGCGGTGGAGGTAACACAGGCGGCACGACGGGAGGTGGACTCTTTGGGCAGTCGACTACTCAGAACCAACAGAGCGGATCGGCCGGCGGAGGTCTCTTTGGGCAATCCACGCAGAACCAACAGCAGGGCGGCGCGACGGGGGGGGGTTTGTTTGGGGCCCAGGCGCAGCCGCAGCAGCAGCAACAGCAGCAGAATCAAGCACAGGGCGGAAATGCGACGGGGGGGCTTGGACTCTTTGGGCAGACCGGAGCTCAGGGCGGTTTGGCCGGCAACCAGCAGCAGGCCCAACAGCAGCGGCCGTCGCTGTTTGGCTCGTCGATGGCGCAGCCCGCCGCCGCAGCGAAACCCTCACTCTTCGGCACAAACACAGCTATCGGACAGCAGCAGCAGCAGCAGCAGCAGCAGCAGCAACAACAACCTCAGCAGAACATGCCCTCGATGTTGGGAGGAAGCGGACTAAGCGGAAGCACCTTGGTCGGCAGCCTTCTCGGCAATCAAGCCTCCAATGGACAATCCCAAGCTCAATCACAGCCCGCCGGCGCCTACTTCGACAGCCTCTTCGCCAAGAGTCAGAAGGCTGATGGCAAAGCCAACATGGAGGACCTCCCCAGCCTCGAGCTCGGTCTCGGCGACCTGCGCCATCGTTTAAGGAAGCTTCAGTCCAAGCCCAGCGACAAGCCCTTGGACGGCAAGGCCCATTACCTGCTCGCAGCCTCCGGAGTCGATCCCGTCGTGTCTGCCAAGGACCTCGGCCTCCTTGACGTCCAGGGTGGCCGCGCTGAACGAGCGACACATGGATACGCACCGAGCGAACTCGACGTCGAAACCTACCTCTCGAATCTCCAGACCAAGACAACTCTGAGCATGATTGCCGACGGGCTCGAGCGATCGGTTCGCGACTTTGATAACTTCCTCGAGGACAACGTGACGATGGAATGGGAGGCGCAGCGCAAGCGCATCTACCAGCACTTTGGTATCACCCCTCGCGAGGAAACGGCCGCCACGGGGCGCGAGTCTCAGAGCGCCTTTGGCCGCTCCAGGCGGAAGAGCGCTGCGCCATCCCGTGCTGGCAAGAGCAGCGTGTTTGGCAAATCGACGCTCCAGCGCTCCGTTATTGGAACTCCTAGCCGAATCGGCGCGCACCAGACAGACTTTTCGGACGTTGACCGTTCGTCCGAGTCTGGGGGACTGGACGGACACGGCTCTCTTGATGACCGAGTGCTTCGCGAGAGGCAAGGACGTCTATCAGAGAAGATTCGCTCTCTCAATACCGCTCGTCTGCTCAAGCGCCCGTACCCCATTCTCTCCGAGCTGGCTGCAGCGGAACAAAAGTCCCACGACCCTCACGCGCCGCACGTTGTCGAGGCGTACCTGGCTGTCAAGGAAATTGTGGGCGAAAACCCCGACGCCGAAACAACCCTCAACAACGCGACGGCCAAGGAGCGTGAGTTTGCGGACATGTATCTTAACGAGAACCCCAACTCGGCCAAGGCAGTGGAGATGAGGAAGCGCATTCTTAGCGGCGCAAACACATTCCTCGAGAAGCAATTCCTGCGCGAAGTCGAGTCACTCATCGCCAAGCACCCTCACGAAGCGAAGCTCGGTGGCCTGCCCGATATCGTCAGCAAGGTCAAGGCGTACATCCGGCTACGATCTGCGCGAAAAGACCTGGTTCCCGACAACACCGAGCTGCAGCAGGTTCAAGGCGAGTACGTGTGGGCTATCGTCTTCTACCTGCTCCGATCTGGCCATGTGAGCGAGGCGGCCAAGTACGTCAACGACAACACCAACCAGTTCCGAGGCATCGACCGCACCTTTGCCACGTACTTGAACAACTACGCTGCCAGCGAGGATCGGCGCATCACCAACAGAAAGCTTCTGGACCGCTGCACAAACGAGTACATCCAGCGATCGCGCAACGCTCCCGAGAACTCGATCGACCCCTTCCGCATGGCCTGTTACAAGGTTATCGGGCGTATCGAGCTCGGCAACCGCAACCTGGAGGGACTTAACACAGATATCAACGACTGGATTTGGCTACAGTTCAACTTGGCGCGAGAGGGCGACAAGACGATCGAGATGGCGGGAGAGTCATACGGCCTGGCAGAGCTGCAGTCCAGCATCCGCGAGATTGGACTCAAGCACTTTCCCAAGGCCAATTCGGAGGACAGCAACGGCAGCTTCGGCATGTTCTTCTACCTCCAGATTCTGTCGGGCATGTTTGAGGATGCCATTGCCTACCTGTATCCCTTTTCGTACGTGGATGCGGTCCATTTCGCCCTCGCTCTTGAGTTTTACGGTCTGCTGCGGCCGAGCGACGCCATGTCGCCCTCCAATGACCTGCGCAGCTACAGCACCAAGAACCTGCCACAGGTCAACTTTGGCCGCATGATCGGATACTACACGCGGGACTTCCGAGCTGCGGATGTTGTGTCCGCCGTGGACTATCTCACACTCATCTGTCTGAACCAAGACCTCGGTGGTGAGGCTGGCCAGCGGCACGGCAGCCTCTGTCACGAGGCGCTGCGCGAGTTGGTCCTGGAAACGCGGGAGTTCAGCAAGCTCATTGGCGACATCCGACCGGATGGTCGACGGATCCGTGGCATCATCGAAGAGCGCGGTCCGCTCATCGGCCTGGATGCCGAGGATGACTTTGTCAACACGGTGACACTTCAGGCAGCCAGCTTTGCGGACGAGAATGGACGTACCACCGACTCGGTGCTGCTGTACCACTTGGCCGGCGAGTACGACACCGTGGTTGCCATTGTCAGCCGCGCGTTGAGCGAGGCTGTCTCTCTCGAGATCGGAGAGGACCCTATGCGACTCATGCCTGTCAAGCCCCGAGCTGGTGGACAGGAGGCGGATGTCCAGCCGGGCAGCAGCCTGAGCCTGGCGTCGATCGACGACCCCGTGGAGCTGGCCAAGACGATGATGAGCATGTACGAACGCGATGCCATGTTCTACAGGAGAATTCAGGACCAGAACAAGGTGGCCTGCCGGGTGCTGCTGGAGATGAGCAGCATCAAGGGCTTGGTGGAGACTGGACAATGGGCCCAGTGCCTCGACGTAAGTTTTGCCATTGCACAAATTTGAGGTACATGATGCTAATCTCAGCTGAACAGAAAATCCGGAGTCTCGAGATCCTGCCCTTGGACGCGGTGGGCGACGGCAGCACGATCCGGGCCTACGCGTCCAAGTTCTCGGGCCTGTCTCAACCCGTATCGATCAATGTTCCCAATCTGCTGATGTGGACCATCATCTGCTGCGTCCGCCAGCGGGAGCAATTGACGAGCGGCCAGTTCAGCGGCAACGAGGGAACGCGGCGACTGATGGTGGACCAGCTCAAGCAGATGACGCTGGACCTGACGACCTACACCAGCCAGCTTCGGTACCGGTTCCCCCCGCATCTACACGAGGCTCTCGCGAGAGCTTCGGCGGAGTGATGCTGCAGCGCGCGAGAAGGACGGAAACGAGACGACGCAGGTTTTTGGTGGTTGGATATGTACGATGTCGTGTGTGGCTTGAACACGATGAGCGAGCGCATGAACAACACCTGACGGAGGGGCCGTAGATATCGGCATGACCGGCCGCAAGAGGAAAAGGCCAGACAAAGATCAAGACTGGGCGAGACATTGGGCAGTGCAGTTGAGGCCCACTGCAACGATCTAGAAGAGGTCCCGGGAGGAAGCGGCGTGTGGGCCCCGTAGTAATTGCACCACCACGATCTGTGTATTAATGTTGCACTAGCTCATAAATTTTGTTATGCTCTATATCAACACAGGCTTATTGTCTTTCCCATACTGAGGAGGCTCTTTGACGTCCAGGGTTAGGGTCGTTGTCCGCGTAAAGCCTAGACTAAGAGCAAGCCACGGCGGTCTCGAATATAGCCTAGAGCCCCACGCGCTTTGCTGCTAGAAGTTCCGGAAGAATGTTTTATTAGGTTGAATCAAAGTTTCGCCTGGGCCCGCGTCGAAGTACTTACTTGGCGTCGTCTCTGTTGTCTAATATTTGCTTGATTGAATCGCCGGCATATTGGCGGGACTACTTGCCCTGTGGTGGAGACGGTCTTCGGCCCTTCTTGAAACTGCTCGAGACTGCCGAGAGTCACCTGACCCCAATTCTCG
>JADBHU010000450.1:0-15452 GCA_017140155.1 Fusarium devonianum | reverse complement strand
CGCCGTGGCTCAGAGTCCAACCATGGCGATACTCACGGTCGAAGTCTCGCCACGGCAGTGGACGACTTCAACTTCGATAATTCGCGTTATGCCCAGCTTCATAGCGAACTCGCCGGTTCAGGCATGACGCCTTTCGCAAGACCTTCTTCCTCCTACTTCGACATCCATACTCACGATCCGTCATCCCCGCTGAGAATTGCTGGGCCCACCCCTCCCCGACCCTTCACGAAGGTCAACGTCAAAGGCGTTCCGGGCGAGATCGAGGAGATGATGCCAATATTTGATGCCTGCCTTCAAGTCGGTAGACTGGAGAGGGCGCAACTTGTTCTGAAGCGAATAAACGTCATGGGCATCCTTCCTCCCGAGGAAAGAACCATAATGCACAACCGATATCTCCGCGCATCCTTGGACCAAATGAGAATGAGCCCCGACCGAAATCAAGCTGAGGAGCTCCACAAATGGTACGAACTCCAAATACGAAACCAAGGTCTACCGCAAACTGCCGAGACCATTGCCTGCATGCTCAAAGCCTCCCTTCTCTCCGAGCGCGGAACGAGACTCGTACGCCTCGTCACGCGATACATGAGCATGGCACCCGGTGAAGCTGGCCTTCGTGTTCTTAGCATGGCCGACATTCTTACCGATCAAGATCTGGGTGTCATTACGGAGATTTGTCCCACCTATAGCTTTGCCGCCGAGTCCGAAGATGCCGACTATGTGAGCCTTGTGCCTGATGAGCAGCACGCCGACGTTGAAGAAGAGCTCGGGGGGATGGAAGCGACTGCGGCCGAGGCTTACCCCGAAGTCAGACCTACACCTCAGCGCGGAGAAGGCCTATCAATGCTCAAGAACAGTCTTGCCCTCATGTCTGAACTTCAAAATGTCGACATTTCGAAACTATCCGTTGCTGAGCAGCGCGAGTTCCAGATTCGTCTCGAACAGGATTCAATTGATGTCGCCATCGAGAAATGGCGAAACGCCAAGAAAAGTTTGGACAAAATGGGTATCAACACTGCCCTAAATGCCAAAGCTCAGGACGGTAATATCACGCAGCATCTGAACGGTTGGCTCGAGGCCCTGGAGGGTCGACTGAAGGAGGAGTTGGTCAAGGTCCACGAAGCCGAGGAGAGAGAATCAAAGTCTGAAGATGACTTGGACCGTTGCATCTATGGTCCCATCCTCCGCACATCCGACCCAACTCGCCTAGCTGCGGTGACCATCCTCTCTGTGCTCAGCAGTGGCGCTATGATGGGTATGGACAAGGGCATGATGCTGGGTCGTTTGGTCAATGATGTTGCCCGGGTAGCGCAAGATGATATGCGAGCTCAGGCCGTAGACAAGGCTGCGAAAGAGCACCGACGTCTCCGCAAAGTTCAATTCACCGGAAGGCCTGAGGATGTGGAGAAGAGCCAATATGGCATCATTACCGATGCTGAAGCGCCGCTGACTCCTAGTAACGAACCGGCAACGGAGAAGGACACGACCAAGACGTGGACAACGCCAATCCGAGTTCGAGTCGGATCTATCCTCCTGAAGTCCCTTGTCGAGACTGCCAAGATGACTGTCATCAAGGAGCACCCAATTACCAAGGAAAGGATCAGCCAAGTCCAACCCGCATTTTCCCACATGCAACAACCACGAAAGGGAAAGAAAGTCGGAGTTCTCACTATGAACCCGGAGCTTGTCGATCGACTGAAGCGGGAGCCTATGGGCGACTTCCTCGCCAAGCACCTTCCCATGGTTGCGCAGCCTCGGCCATGGAAGCAGATGCATGAAGGTGGTTTTCTGGTGAGCCGAGCCTCCCTCGTTCGTGTCAAGGCGGGCGATGTTGAGCAGAAGCTCTATACGAAGGCCGCCATCCAGCGTGGCGACATGAATCAGGTTTTCAGGGGGTTGGATGTGCTGGGGAAGACAGCCTGGAGGGTCAACAACGAGCTCCTGGATGTTATGGTGGAAGCTTGGAACTCTGGTGTCAAGATCGCCAACATGCCGCCACTTGAACCCGACCTGGAGATCCCGCCTGAGCCGGAAACTTCGGATCCTCTTGCTCGACGAGCGTGGCTCCGCTCAGTGAAAGCAGTTGAGAACGAGCGCTCTGCCCTCCACTCTCAGCGATGTTACATGAACCTGCAACTCGAAATCGCACGAGCGTTCCGCAAGCAGGTTATTTACTTCCCCCATAACATAGACTACCGCGGTCGTGCTTATCCAATGCCGACATACCTCAACCATATGGGCGCGGATAACAGCCGCTCTATCCTCAAGTTTGCAAAGGGCAAAGAGCTTGGTACGAGCGGTCTGAAGTGGCTCAAAATTCATATGGCCAATGTCTACGGCTTTGACAAGGCCAGTTTTGACGAACGTGAAGCTTTCACTACCAACAACTTGGATAATATTATCGAGTCGGCCACGAACCCCCTCAAGGGCAGCCGATGGTGGTTGAAGGCGGAGGATCCTTGGCAGTGTCTAGCCGCGTGCTTCGAGTTGAAGGCGGCCCACGACCTTGCTGACCCTACCAAGTTCGTCTCTAGTCTTCCTGTTCACCAGGATGGTACCTGCAACGGTCTTCAGCATTATGCGGCCCTGGGTGGTGATGTTTGGGGTGCTCAACAAGTCAACCTCGTGCCAGGAAATCGACCGGCCGATGTGTACTCGGCCGTTGCCGATCTGGTCAAGCAATCAATTGCCAAGGATGCCGAGTCGGACAATCGCTTAGCCGAGATCTGCACGGGTAAGATCACTCGCAAGGTGGTGAAGCAAACTGTCATGACCAACGTTTACGGAGTCACCTTTGCCGGCGCCAAGAAGCAGGTTTGCAAGCAAATCGATGCCCTCTATCCGGACCTGCACAAGGAGACCGGCGTTCCCCACCTTGTGTTGGCGACATACATTGCCAAGCATATCTTTGGCGCTCTCGCAACAATGTTCCGTGGTGCTCACGACATTCAATTTTGGCTGGGCGAAATTGGTGGACGAGTGTGCAAAGCTCTGACACCGGTCCAGATTGATGAGATTGAAAAGGATCATCTGAGCGAGGAAAAAACGAAGACTAGAAGGGTTCACAAGACTGGCATGGACGAGTTGGCGCAACATTTCCGATCCACTGTCGTATGGACCACGCCCCTTCGGATGCCTGTCGTTCAGCCGTACCGCAAGTCGACCATGAGGGAAATCCGCACATGTCTGCAGTCTATTTCATATCCCGTCCTGGATCAAACCGACCCCGTGAACCGACGAAAGCAGCTCCAAGGATTCCCCCCCAACTTTATTCACTCGTTGGATGCTAGCCACATGCTGCTTTCAGCGCTCAAATGTGATGAGCTTGGTTTGGATTTCGCCGCTGTTCACGATTCCTTCTGGACTCATGCTGCGGATGTGGATGTTATGAACAGTGTCCTCCGGGATGCTTTCATCCGTATTCACGAGGAGGACGTTGTTGGTCGGCTCGCGGCCGAATTTGAGGCCCGGTACAAGGGCTCGCTATGCATGACTACCATCGATGCCGATAGCCCTGTTGGCATCAAGATCAAGGAGCTTCGCAAGAAGAGTAAGCTTGCTGCCAAGGAGGAGCTTATCCTGGAGCACAAGCGAAACACCCTGCTCCGCTCAGGTAATCCTTGGGATCTCGAGGCTGCGAGTCAGATTATCACACCAGCTTCGATTTACGCGGAGATGGCTGCGGCCAATGAAGGCATCGAGGTTCGAGACGAGGAAGAGAAAATCGGCGGCCTTGGAGACATTCCCCGAGACGAAGCCGAAGGCGACGCTGAGCTTCAAGAAGCCCTACAAAGCATGGAGGAAAACAACGGCTCTCTGGTGTCTGCCAAGTTTACTAAAGACCTGCTGGAAAGCCTCAAACACACCCGATTCGAGCAACAGATTATCTACCAACAGTCGAGTTACACTCCCCCAACAGACAAGAAGAACACCATCCCGATCTGGCTTCCTTTGACTTTTCCTGCCCTCCCGAAGAAGGTACATGGTGATCTCCGACTCTGGTTGCGTCTTTTTGGCAGTGTTTGCTAACCTTACATTGCAGGGAGACTTTGACGTGACGCGACTTCGAGAGAGCCAGTACTTCTTCTCTTAAAAGGGAGGCTGATTATCACACAATGTACCATTACGCACCAGCACACATACACATGTAAAGGAGATGAGGAGGCGTCTTTATGTATCTGTTATTATTTGGCGTTCTTTGAAAAGGCAAAGGAGTTCTTAAGCGAACCCCAAAAAGCATTTTCGCAT
Source organism: Fusarium devonianum (assembly GCA_017140155.1). Classification (NCBI taxonomy): domain Eukaryota; kingdom Fungi; phylum Ascomycota; class Sordariomycetes; order Hypocreales; family Nectriaceae; genus Fusarium; species Fusarium devonianum. The sequence goes on along the minus strand of JADBHU010000450.1, from coordinate 11,207 downwards.
AGAGAGAGAGGCATGTTGGCGGCTGGGGGAGCTGCTTTTTGTATATCATGGCAAGGGGCTGTAAATCTTTGTATATCATTGTTGGAGGCGGTAGCTGTTGTTACTTCCGACCAGGCCAAACTACTCTGAAGCGGCACAATTTAAATAACTGTTTTAAACAATCTCGCCGCTGACGCATCTGTGGTACATCTTCATTGCGATGGAGCAGTAGCCCTTTGAATAACCTGGTGAGTATTTCACCCCGCAGCTCTTAGCAGGCCATCAATTTCGGACGAGAGGCACCCAAATTGCACTGTTCTAGATCTGAAAAATGATGTTTGAGGTCTCAAGCTACAGTATTGCGAGTTCCTGGATAAAACCCGAACAAAGTTGCAAGCAGACATCGAGACATATAGTGTTCACTCAAAGGAAAAAGGAAGGGAAAGCTTGGGACGAAATAGTTGCCTTGGTCAGACACCGTTTTGATTCATCTAAATCTAAACCTGATGTACCACTCTTGACTTATCGCACAACAGCGTCCTTGAGGCTGGGAACAGTGCAGACACCACCGCTTTCCGTGACGAGACGGCCACGGCCAGTCTTGCCAAGCTGCTCGACAGCACCGGCATCAAAGGCAACCTCAAGGCCGTCGGTGGTGGTGAAGCCAGGCTGGAAAGTCTCCCAGATCTTCTTCTTGGGGTTGAGCACGCCCTCGGGCTTACCCTCCCAGCCCTCAAACCAGACACGCTCACCGGCCTTGGCGCCCTCGGGAGGAGTGACAAGCTCGACGGGGCCCTTGTGGTCGTCACCGCCCTCCGCGACCTTGGGGGAGGCGGCGAGGACCATGGCGCAGGACTTGATGCCTCGCATCTTGACGGGCTTGAGGTTGCAGACAACGACAACCTTGCGGCCCTGCATGGACTCGAGGGGGACGAGGCCGTTGAGGCCGGAGCACACGGTGCGGCAGATCTGGCCCTCGTACTCGACGTAGTCCTCGTTGCCGGGCTGATCGCCGACGGCGATGGTGGAGACGAAGAGGGAATCGGCGTCGGGGTGGTTGATGGCCTTGAGGATGTGGCCGACACGCAGGTCAATGAGGGCCGGGGACAGGGGCGCAGCGGGAGCCGGCGCGGCCTTCTGCTTGGGAGCCTTCTCCTTCTTCTTCTCCTTCTTGGGCTTGTCGCCGGCAATCTTCTCCTTGGCATCCTCGACAACCTCCTTGACCTTCTCCTTGGTGCGGTCGACAAGCGAGGCCTCGCCACCAGCGTTGCCAGCAGCAGCAGCAGCCGCCTTCTCCTTCTTAAGGCGCTCCTTCTCGGCCTTGGCGTCGACGGGGGGCTTCACGTAGAGGACGCTGTCCTGGTCGACCTTGACCTTGTCGCCATCCTTGACGTCGAGGCCGAAGACGGGCGAGTTCTGGACAAAGTCGACGTGGCGGACGATGTGGGGGTGGCCCTTCTCGCCGGTGCGCTCCTCGGGAGTCCACTGGGCGACGACGGGGGCGAGGGTCTCGTAGATGGCGACGTCGGCCTTGGAGGGCTTGCTGCCGAGGAGGGTGGAGCGGCTGGAGAGGTGGTTGTTGAGGGTCTCGAGGATGGCGGACTTGTCCTCGGGAGCCTTGAGGCGCTCCGAGGTGGTCAGCCACTGCTGGATCTCGGCCTCCTCGTTGGGAGTGTAGGTCTGGGAAGCGAAGGATGCCATTCTGAAGGTGGTGAGCGATCGGAGGGGAGAGAGGCTTCGAGTGGCCGGGCGGAGAACGCGGAGGGAGAACAGGGTGGCTGAGTCGGAAAGAGGAAGCTTTCAAAGGCTTCACTCGGGAGTCTGCTTGGAGGTGAATTATTCAGAGTGAAGAGACGGTTCCAATGGAAGTGTCGGTCGGAGTCCAGTTATCGTATAATTTTTGTTGGTGGGGTAGCAAATGGAGGGGCATGTGCCAATTGGCGGGGAGAGGCTTTGCTGTGGCTTTGCAGCACTGATGCTGCTTATGTAACACAGAACAGCCCCTTGAAAATGAACATTAACGCGTTGGCTCGTGACAACGCTACCTTCTCGCGTCGCGCTGCGTCACAGCTTTACGCGTGAAGTCGTTATTGAGGCCTCGCCTGCCTATGCGATTGTTTACGACAAACGGCTCGATTGGATCCGCTCGAGGTCAACAGTTGACATTTCGTCACGTTTGGGTAGACCAGCAGTGGTTGGCCTTGCCTTTAGGTCTTTCTTAGGCTCTGTTGTTTTCGCAGCACCTCTCTATTTCTTTCGGTTTTCTTTTTGAGGCGTCGAGTCAAAGACATCATCGTCCAAAACAAACACTGACTAGTGGCGATCAACGAACTTCCGGCCCCTAGCTTTGGAGGGAAGTTTCTCAACGCCCTTCGCCTCTACGCTCTTTCTTTTTCCTCTTTTCTACTCAGAGCCTCTTTGCTGCGATAATGGTGACCTCGGATTCTCCGTCGGACACTGAAACCTCGGTGCGTTCGGCTTCACGCCTCCCGACAAGCGTGCCAAGTTCGCCGCCCGCGACCGAGTCGCCGAAGTCTGCCATGAAGCTCGATGACTCGGCCGAGGATTCCCTCCAAAAAGAAGAAGAGGATGCACGGTTGGAGAATGAAAAGGCCGAGGAGAAGAGGCGGCAGGCTCTCCTGCGCAGGCGCAAGAAAAAGAAGGCCGAAACAAAGGCAGAGCGGGAAGCAAAGGCTAGAGAGCTTGACGACCTGCTCGCCAAGAGTGCTGCATTCAGCGATATCCTGACCAACAAAACCAAAGTTCTGGGGCGTGTTGGGAGCAGTCTCGATGGAAAGACGCTGGGAGAGCATGACCTCCAGATGGCTCAGCAGCCGAAATGTATGGTCAACGGCACCATGCGTGATTACCAGCTTGAGGGCCTCACTTGGATGTACGAGATTTGCTCTCAAGGAATGTCTGGTATTTTGGCTGATGAGATGGGACTGGGTAAGCACTGATGCACTTCAACGAGCATCGGACAATTGCTGACATGCCTAGGTAAAACTGTCCAGACAATTGCTCTTATCGCGCTCCTTCGCGAACAGGAGGGGTATCTCGGACCCCATCTGATCGTCGCACCGCTCAGTACCTTGTCCAACTGGATGGATGAGTTCCACAAGTGGACTCCCTCAATTCCCGTGGTCATGTACCATGGAAATAAAGAGCAACGTGAAGACATTTTCAGGACCAAGATGATGAAGCACCTCAAGAGCGGTCGCCCTACAGCCAAGTTTCCCGTTGTCTGCACGTCGTACGAGATGGTTCTGCGAGATCAGCACAATCTGTCCAAGATCAACTGGGAGTTCATCATCATTGTGAGCTTAACTGCTTGGACTTCAGCCTTTTGCCCCATACTAACCCGCTCGTTTTAGGATGAAGGCCACCGAATGAAGAATGCAGAAGCCAAGCTGTTCCAGCAACTTCGGCAGTTTACCTCGGCCACTCGTCTACTGATCACTGGCACTCCTTTGCAAAACAACCTCAAGGAGCTTTGGTCACTTCTCCACTTTCTACTGCCCAACATCTTTACAGATTGGGAAGCTTTCGAGTCTTGGTTCGACTTTTCAGACCTTGAAGACGAGCAAGGCACGGAGGAGTTCATTGCCGACCAGAAGAAACAGGAACTCATTAAGAAGATTCATCTAATCCTACAGCCAATGCTTTTGCGACGTGTCAAGTCCGACGTCGCCGCCTACCTCCCGAAGAAGCGAGAATATGTCCTTTTTGCGCCCATGTCAAGGGAGCAAAGCGACTTGTACAACGTGCTGACTGACAAGAACATTGACACAAGAAAGTTTCTCGAGGACAAGGTCGTGGAGAAGATCAACAGCACGGTCTCATCTACCAGACCAAGCAGACGCACGTCTCGTTCAAGCAGCATCGCTCCAAAGTCGAAAGCTATATCACTCCCCGTTCGTGAAAGTCCCCGCAAGCAGCAGATTGCAGACAAGGAGGAATCACCTGCGCCGAATAATGCCTTCTCCGTGCTGATGGCTAAGCGCGGCCGAGGACGGCCACCTAAGAATCCCAAGCCGGCCGCAGCGACTCCTGATGCAACACCTGAGCAGGCTACGGGCAAGCGAAAGAACCCGCCTATCTCAATCAAGTCCGAGGCCAAGAGCGCCAAGTCGAGTCGTCAGTCAACTCCTGTCAGTCTGCGCGGTCGGCCACGAAAGACACGTACCTACCAAGACGTCGGGTCTGATGAAGAGAGATTGTCGGATGACGAGTTTGAGGCCAAGCTGGCGAACGAGATGGCTAGCGAGGAGGGCGGCAACAGCACCGAGACGTCCATGTCAGCGGAGGAGCTAGAGCGCTCCCAGACTCTTGAGCTCGCTAGTAAGTTGTCACGGTGTGTCTGCCTTCATGCGCTTTGCTGACTTGTAATAGAAAAGCAGATCGCCCACAAGAAGATGGGCAACCCCCTTGCTCAGCTCCGCCTGGTGTGCAACTCGCCACACAATTTCTACAACCCCTGGAACGCCTCAAAAGAGATTCCCGTCGACGACTCTATCGTCACAGCGTCAGGAAAGATGCTTCTTCTCGACCGTCTCCTCCAGCGCCTCTTTCAGGACGGCCACAAGGTTCTCATCTTTTCGCAGTTCACCACCCAGCTCGACATCCTCGAGGACTACTGCCGCGAACTCCGGGGCTGGAACGTCTGTCGAATTGACGGCTCCGTCTCGCAAGATAGTCGACGCACGCAGATTGCCGACTTCAACAGCGATCCTGACTATAAAGTCTTTCTCCTGTCCACACGCGCCGGTGGCCAAGGAATCAACCTGGCCTCGGCAGATACAGTCATTCTTTTCGACTCGGATTTTAATCCGCAGCAGGACCTACAGGCTCAAGATCGCTGCCATCGTATCGGCCAGACCCGCCCTGTTGTGGTGTTCCGCCTAGCTACAAAAGGCACCGTGGAGCAGTCTCTCCTCGAGTCCGCAGACGCAAAGCGCCGTCTCGAGAAACTCGTCATCAAGAAGGGAAGCTTCAAGACCATGGGTCAGAAGATGGATCTGCGTGAAGACCTAGACCCCGACTCTCTCCGCGCGTTGCTTCTCAGAGACGGACAAGTATACCAGCTCGCCGGTGGAGAAGAGGTCTTGACCGACTCCGATCTCGATGTCCTATGTGACAGGAGTGAGGAAGCCTACGCCAAGGCCGCAAGCGGTGAGGGCGATGCAGCCGGGTATCGTGTTGTCGAGACCGGTGCGGACTCCATCAAAATGGCGAGGAAAGACTAAATGTCATGGCTGCAGCAATATGAGATGTTCTATTACGATAATATGTACGATTTGGTTTGTTTGCCAGGCATAAGGGCTCCAAGATGTTGTATTTCTAGTCTATACCAGTTGCTGTACTTGACTTAAGGGTGTTGGCAGTAGCTAGCTCAGCGGGGGGCATCGAGTTGACCATTGAACCAGTCAGAATACAGGTACAACTCCATTAAGATCTGGCTGCTGTCTTTTCGATTTCGCCGTAACATGGAAGCCAATAAACTTGACATCATGGTCCTCCAAGCAAGAACACCCGTCATCAACCCAGCACTCGTAGTATGAAACGCCTAAACTTTAAAGCCCAGCCATGGATACCCGTGGTTTTACTATGAAACAAGAGAGGTATCACTTGTGAAAACGCCCAGCGCCTTTTTCACCCATCCTCATGCTATTCGCTTCTCATCAGTTCACTTCCTCCACGTATCCAATCTGTCTTCGCGTTTCCGCTCCTCCAGGCCCGGAGGCTAGACGCTTCGCCAGTCTCTCCTGTGACTCGACCAGTTTCTTTTGCGCTTCCAACCTTCTCTTGATTCTGTCTTCTGAGCCCATCTCGATTCGGTTCAACTCGTCTCGCTCGCTGATCCGGAGGCTGCTGAGTGCCTGAGCATTGTTTACTCGCTCCGAGTTCATCTTGGTCTCCCACTCGAGCATCTTTTGTTGCCGTGTCTCCTCCGTCCTAAGCTCTACTGCTGCGACCGCCTTTGTGCGGTCTAGACTTGCCTGGGTCAAGGTCCGCTGCTCCGACATTTTCCTCTTGAGCGCTGCATTAAAGAGCTCTTCTTCCATATCGGCCTTCTGTCGGGCCGAAATAACATCCTCGTTATGGAGCTTACGGCGGCGGACATCATCGAGCTGGGCCTTGTGCTCCCATATTTCTCTTTCAACACTTGCCACCTCTTTTCTTCGAGCGAGGGTAATGGCATGGTCTTCTGATTCGAGGGTTATACGCCTGAGGCGAGCTTTTCGTTCTCGTTCTTGAATTTCCATGTCAGCAGGCAGGCCGACGGCGTCGTCAGGTTGATCCCCGGAATTGGCGTAGAACACATCCACCGCTCGATTCGATCGCAGTAGCCTGAGAAGTTGATCTCGGGTATCCGAGGGCGGTAAAACCTTGCTGATGTACATTGTTGGCGAGTACGTATATTCTCCATCGGTGTAGTGATTGAATGGCTTGTTGATCTCCTTCCACATGGCAACCTTCAAAAAGCTTCGAGTAGTCGCAATGGCATCGGCGGCATCGAAGCAGAGAAGCAACAGCGACTTCCCATGAGACTTGACGCCGAGCTCAGCTCCTGCATCGACAAGGAATGACATGACGCGCTGCATCAGCTTTTCTCGGTCTGCAGTAAGCGTGCCCGAGTTGGAACCACGCAGGCAGATTTCGCCCAAGGCACTGCGCCCGTCATGCAACGGACTTGGGAAATCGGGGTGATGCCCATGCTCCACAAGAACTGTTACCGCTGCCAGATTCAGCTCCCTGGCAGCATTATGCAGTGAGCCATCATCTTTCGACTGATCGATAGCTAAAAGGTTACCCATCATCCGTGTGGAGAGATCGCCGCCAATGTCTGTCGCCATAGAGAGAGGTGTTCGTCCCATGGCATCGGTGACATCAACAGAAGCCCCTTCAAGAAGCAGCTCCTTGACAATGTCTGGTCTACGAGCTTGAATAGCCAGCATAAGTGGCGTTGATCTGGTAATGGCAGTTTCGAAATTGACCTTGGCTATGCACGCACATTAGCATTATAATCACGACCCTCGGGCTTAAGAACTCACCACCACGCTCAATCAGCAGCTTGATCAGTGCTGAACTGACTTTCTTTTGTGGCTGGGCAATGGCCCACGCCAAGGCCGTCACTTCTTCAGGCTCCTCCGTTTCCTCCTGGATGGCATAGGTTGTCGTCTGATCGTAATAAAACCCAGCATCTAACAACGTCTGCAGAAGTTTGTCTGACCTTGGATATTGTGAGATTGCCTTGATGAGAATGGGCTCGGATCCTGGACGTCGAGATATAACGTCCAATCCACCATCCCCATCACGATATCCGGAAAGAAGTTCAAAAAGCTTCAACGCCTCGTCTGACGATTTGGTCGAATCTAAGACATGTTCAAAGGCAAATGAAAGAGTCTGAGCCGACGGTTTGCAAGTGAGCATTTTCTCAGTCCATGGGACATTGGCTCTGGACGCTGCGGTAATAAGCGGTTTGCCATCCGCAAAGTCGACATTCGCTTTGTTAACGACAAAGAGATCGACGAACTGATCCGCCAGGGGCTCTGTCTGGTTGCTGCAGTTCTGCATGACCAATACTAGGGCGTCGCTCAGAGCTTCTCCCGTAGCTCCCTTTTCTAAAAGCATGTGGGCAACTTGCAGGCCATCTGACGTAAACCAGGTCTCAAACTTGTCGGCTGTAAATGCACTAGAAAATATTTGGTTGATGTCTTGCTCGGAAATTTCTTGGGTCAAGAGCAGCTTCAGTGTCGATGTTTTTGCCCGCTGTACAGCTTGGACTAGAGCATAGCAGCTGTTGGCCAAAGGGGATGCTCCCGAGTCAACTAGGAGCTTGACAAGTCGATCATCGGGCTCTTCCTCGCCTACTGCTTTACTCAAGGCAATATGAATCTCGTCCACAGCTGGCATGCCAGCCTTGAATAAATCACCCACGATGTGCAATCGAGTGTCGTGGTTTAGCTTCCAGGAAGCCTTCAGCGCCTTGATCAAGGTGGGGAACGATGCTTTCTTCTACTCAAATGCGTCAGCAGCTGATCTTGAGAATGGCTGAGGCAACTTACCTGATTATCGCCTTGATGCCATAACCCCAGTAACATTTCAAGGCTTGCGACAAAGGCACTCTTAGTGGCCGCAACGACTGCTTCGCCATTGCTGTAGTTAGGGTCGGCACCTGCTGAAAGCAAGACCCGTAGGACCTCCTGGCCAGGTTCGCCATATTTGGCGGCTGACACGAGTTCAAGATCGACAACTTCGCCGGTTACGCCTCTTTTGAGAAGGCGCTGGAAGATCATGGCTCGTTTGTTGAGGTCACCAACTTCAGTGGCAGCTTGGAAGCCTCGCTCCAAAGTAGATTGTTGGGCACTGACACTGGACCTTAAGAGCACGTCTAGAACTTCGACAGAGCCGCCACGGCACGCCTCAATGATTGCTTGGCCATCGTGCGTAGAAATGCTAGCACCATGAGCAATCAACATATCTCCAAGCTCAAGATCTCCATCACGAGCAGCGATGAGTAGTGCGTCGGACGCAGTCTGGGGAGATATCCCGGCATTAGCCAAGCGACTACAGATGGTGAGCCTCGGGGTCCAGTCGGGAATTTTCATCGCTTTAACTAAGCAGAAGTTCCTGGTTTCAACGGAGTGTTTTGTCCGCGAAAGCAGCAAGTCTAAAATCTCCGGTGATTCCTTCGAAACGGCCACAGCCAAGGCCTCACCGTCAGACGCGTCTGCAGAGCTGGCAAGGATACTGATCAAAGCGATGTCTGATGTGAGCTTACTGATGGCATGGCTTAGAGCTCGGTTAATCTCGCGCGGGAGGGCACCAGATTCTACCAGTCTTTTTGTGAAAGTCAAACGACTCATGGGGTCTGGTATGGATAAAGCGTGAGGCAGAGCAACCGATAGTGACGGCTCAGTTGGTGGGTTCTCGCAGCTGAACAGGAGATCAACCAGCGGCTCTTGCGCTGCTGCAACCGCAGAACACAATGACCTGGCTTTATAGGTATTCGGATCTGCACCATACTCGAGCAGCTTCGTTAAGGTAGAATAGTTCGACTTTCCCGAGCTGTCTTGGACCAATGTCTGGACTTCTTTCACTAGCATTCCGTTCAAGTCAAGCCTTCTGGCGGACTTGGACAGTATGACACCAAGCTTCCATGCCTTGTTGTCTATCGATGGGAGAGGTGCAAGTACGTCCAGGCAACGAGGTATTGTGTCGCCCGACTGTTTTCCTAGGCTAAGCACCATATCGACCACTTTCGGGTCAGGATTCTGGACTGCCCTCGTCAAGATCTGCCCCTCCAGTTTGTTGATATCGGCCTTTCCTTGTTGTAGAACGAGACGTAGAAGTGACATGTCAACAGGCTTCTCTGAGAGCGTGTTCAGCAGAGCGTCGGCCACTTGCTGGACCCCAACGCTTGCCCTGGCGCTGAATAGCATACCCATAATGTCGTAGCGAGCTCGATGGTCTGTAACCTTCATCGCATCGCCAACACGTGCCGCTGCTGTCTGAGGAGAAGCATTCTGCATCAGCGAAGACAGAAGCTCCAGATCTCGCTGCATAATGACAGCCTGAAGTCCAGCGCCTTCATCATAATTGATATCCGCGTTATATTTCACCAGCAACTGAATGAGGGCATCGTCACGGCTGTGGGAATCCTCGTCGATCGCTTCTTGTAAGGCTGCATGCAAACACGGGCCAGACAGTCCACCCTTCAGAAAGAGCTCAACCATTCGATATCGATCCTCCGGCGTGGTGAGACTCTTAATCAATGGAAATATCGCCGCAAGGGTCTCATTCGATGGTCTAGCTGCAAGGAGCTTTGCGGCCATATCTGCGTCCCCATTCGAAACAGCTATACTTAAAGCCTCTCCGTTTTGATAATCTGGCGATGCCACGGCATGGCGATTACTTATCCGCGGCCTTCCATGGCCATTTTGAAGCTCATCTGGCTGTCCATTGAAGTGGGGGTTGAGCAGAAGTTCGACAGATTTACCATCTCCCGATTTAGCCGCTTGAGTGAGGACTTCATTGAGAACATCCCCATTGGCACCTTTCTTCAGTAGAACATGGAGTAACGCTTGCCTCGCCTCAGAGGTGGCTTGCTTGGGAATCAATGAGACACAGCTAGATGCTAGACCTGGGTCGACGTTTGGGGAGCCGTTGAGCAAAGACCCTACGAGACTGACCTGCTCTTTTGATATGGCAGTCTTCAAGGCAGAGGCGTCGTTGTGTTCGACAGAAGCTCCGTAGCGGGTCAAGAGATCAGCCATCTCGAAGAACTGCGAGTGGCAAGCGAGCTCGAGCGATCGAGCTACAACGTCGCCCTGGGCGCCGCAACAGAGAAGGAGTTCGGCAAAGTCGAGCTTCATTTTAAGATCCAACGACGGATGTTCATTAAGTAGCCAAAAAGCCTCTTCGAGCCCGGGGCTATGAGGGGGCATATTTCCTGTGACAATGGCCATCGCAATATCTTTGCGCTCAGTGTTGATGGCGATTTTGAGAGCCTCGGCATTGTTGTAGCTTCCGTCAGCTGTGGAGCGACTGAGATGCAAGACAGTGTCAAAAGACTGGGCTTTGGTGGCATCTGTCAGTGCTTGCGATACGCACACGGGCGACGGCCGCCCATCTGACCGGAGAATGAGGGCCGCGATTTCTGATAAGGCTGGCACTGCGCAAGCTTTGCGAAACTCGTCCTGACCTTCTGCCGTCTGTGAGGCATTGGCTCCGTAACTTAGCAGAAGCTCTACGATTCGCGCACTCCTCGTTCTGATCGCAGCGGGCAGGCAGGCATCGAGTGTCAGGGGATCGGCATGCGGAATCAGAACCTGCACCATCTCCAGCTGGCCTCTCTCGATCGCGGATTTGAACAAGCGAGTGCGGTCATGGCCGTTATCGAAACTCCGGCGCCGGTTCAGGATACCGGGCTTGTGCGTCTGCAAGCCGCCAAGGTCGATACCTGCGGCAGCCAGTTTCGCAATCAGGGCTTCGGCGACACCAGGAGATCCGGAACTGTCGACCCAGGCATTGAGAACATTGAAAATCTCTTTGGCATCCCAGTGCTTGCCCTTCTTGAGATTGCCGGAAGAAAAGGCCCTGGAAAGGCCACTCTTGGGTCGCAGCTGGGCAACCTCAGCGCAACGCCTCTGCAAAAGGCCTTCAGCTATCTCGTCGTCGCCCTGTGTTCGGAAAGACGGGGGGTTCTGGGGCCGCACAAGGGG
>JADBHU010000449.1:0-40434 GCA_017140155.1 Fusarium devonianum | reverse complement strand
CGTCCATATATGCAACGACGCTGGCGCCTGATCCACGACTCGGGCTGTCTGATCAGCCAGGCGGCACCGCATCCCCCCATAGACCAGAGAATCAAGGCTCAGACTTCATCGGCGTACGACGACACCATGGCTAGCTTCGCTCGATCTATGAAGTCGCCCTACCGGTCGCCCCGGTTGCGGCCCTCGATGCCGGGGCGGACAATGTCGACAAACTCGGACCTTTCCATGTCCGCTTCGGCGCCCAACAGCCCACGATCTGACGACCTGGGCGATCTGGTCCTGTCCGGACGCAATACCCCGTCGTTCCCGCACCCGAAATCAGCCCTTGGCCGCGACGGGTATTTTGGAGGAGACCACGTCGGTCCGCGAAATCCTCTACATCAGGGTGAGTTATTGAGCCGTTTAGAAATGCGAGGTTTGACGGATGTCCTGTTTTGGCCATGCCGCCCTCTGCCCCTGGTTGGCCATCTACCCCACTTCCTCTCATTGATCTCCCATCACCTGCTCTCAAGCGACAGCCTCCGGCCTCCCTTTGTCTGGCTGTCGGGACCTGCGCCCGACGATAATCCCGACGTTGGACAGGAGCGTTCCAACCCGTGCGACCGTGCTTGGGGGAGAAAAGCTCCGAAACGAGACATGATCCCGGTTCTTTGCCAAACCCGCTTCAACGCCACAAAAGACCCTCCAACGAACCCAAACAGAACCCCTGGATACAACGCACGAAACTGCAACGGTCGTTCAGTCCACAGCCAATGCAACATAGGCAAAGTCAACCCATGGGTAGAAGCGGCCACCCGTTTTCCTAACCCTACGCTGCAATGCAAGCGCATGCCAGTCCACGGTAACCTCAGTTTCGGGAACAACCAATGGTTCACCCAAGAAATGACTGGCGTACGGCGCGGGGCCGCTGGCTGAGGTCTCGGGAGAGCTCCCCTCCCGCACCCCCCATTGTTCAAATTGCCATCATCAAATGGCCGTTTTCCCCATCCGCGAAACTTATACATTTTTCTAGCGAGTTGCTAGCGGGTTTTTCCCTCATCCTTCCCAGCTCGGTCCATCATCTCTCGTCTCGCTTATCGTTTCCCTTTCTCATTTCTTGTGCGCAATTCCCAGCCCTTTTTGGACCGGATCTCCCGGCCAACTTTGTCTGGGCAGATTGTCGTGCATGGCGCTACTCGCGTTCCTTCCCCACATCAGAACCAGGCCATCGCGGGGTAGCGGCCCCATTCCCGGGGTCGGCCGTTTAAGTGACGCCTCCATCGGCATCGGCAGTGGCTATCGCTTTGTTCTAATAAGCCTCTTACAGCCCATCCCTGTTTTTCCTCTTCCTCTTCCATTTCCTTTTCTTTCTTCCATTGAACGCCTTCGATCATCGCATCTTGATGCTCTTGTACTTACATCATCTTCCTACTAGACGATTATGAGCGTTCCCTCCCTGGCACGCCTTCTGCTCCCTCCACTCCACGCAGTCACAGCCGTGCTCGACCGATAGCCATTGATCTCCCTCAGATCAAGCGATTCGGTTCAGCTCCCACACGCACTCCGCCTGAGCCCTTGTCGGCGCGAGGAGATCTACCTGGGTTAGTCTTACCTTCTTTGCCACCATGTAGCTCGTGAACTGACTGAATGCAGAGGATATTTCCCGCAACACGAGGATCCCAACAGCCGAGTACACCGCCCACACCCTTTCAAACATCAAGCAGACGCCAGAATGAGCCGCCTCATCTCCGAATCAGGACCAGTCTATCCCGACCGCCCTACCTCACACCCTGCCCAGATTCCATCCATGAGTCTGTCAAACACACCCGTCACCTCCTATCTCGCTCCGGGGTTTCACGACAGCCCTCTGCCAATGGGGAAATACTATCCCTCCAACTATGAAAGTAGAAACGGCAGCCAAGCAGCACTACGCCCCTCTTTGACGGGGACTCTGTCCTCTAACATTGGCCCCGATGCCCAGCCGATGCCCCGCTCAACAGCCCAGTCGAGCCACACGCCTGAGATGGAGCTCCGTCGGAAGCTGCAACAGTACCAGCGTGACATGATTGCACAGGCTAGCATGGCGGCCAGCGAGCTCCTGGGCAGCTCTGCCAAGTCTAGCAGCAGCTTGGCCGGCGGTGTTTCACTCAGCTCCCTCCCTACCCGCGACTTGCGGCTCACAGCACCAGGCTCGCACAAGCCCCTGTCACCGAGGCTTGCTCCTCTTGGCAGCCCAGGTCCCGTCACTCCGATGGACCTCGAATCTCTTGGTGGTGGTGATTACCTGAGCCGCTAAAAGAGAGTAGCGGATACCCCCAAGACTCGGGGTGCCTTGCATAGCATAGATATGAACAGCAAATCTGTTGTCTTGGGCTTCTGATAGATTGTTATTTGGAGAGGATCGTTTGATTGGGAGGGCATTCATAAAATGAGACATTTTCAGGGATTTGATTCATACAAGGCGTTGTTTGAACTTGGCTCCTAAGGTAGTCAGTTGCTCGGAGGATTGGGTGGGCAGCATTTCAGCGTTTGTTTTGGTACTTGACGTGCCCCATCCGTGTTCAATGATACCCATAGAATACACGCATGTTCGTAAAGACTTTCCAGTGACTCTATGCGTGACCGCAATGGACTCTTCTGCAGTTACGGAGCAAGTTGAGGGTGAGTAAGCTTTCTCATCTTATACTGAATAGGTAAATGAAGAAGGGAGCCACACCGGCAAGCTCGAATCTCGTTCTCTCCGGATCAAACTTGGTTGTTTGGACTGCATGCGCGCAGAACATATTGCAGCGAGTATCTGAGCCTGGGCTCGTTGATTTGGCCTTGGAAGACACATTTGCTACAGCCATCGGCATTTATGCTCACAACGACACAAGTCAACGCCTGAGTGCGATATGCGATAACCAGATTGGAGATCTGGCTATTACTTGCTTTTGAGGCTCATGAATAGCACGCTACCCAAGCTTCCCTGACAGTTCCCCGTGACAATGTATTTGAGTTGTCCCCCAATTTAAAGGCGTGAACTCCAGGTGTACCAACATCTAACCCAAATCCAGCAACTACCCAGTGACTAGTCGCTCAACTCCTAAACCTTGACTCACACGAAGCATATTGATCGTCTGGAGATCCATTCCAAAAGATAGATAAGTTATTCATTAACAATTTTGTACGGTTTTTGCAGCCTAAACACAATCGTTCTGACTGGTTCAGGGTAGTCATAGACGTCCACCAGGCAGAAGGCGACTTTAAGTGGGCTGACATATTTTCACGTGACCTGGCGTCGCGTTTGAGTGCGTCTTCATTCCTTTGGACCTATCTCAACGCGCTTCGCATTTGAACCTCTCGTGTTAGTGGCGACGTTGTTTAAAGCTTTCTGCGGTTATCGGTCTTTTCAAAGGAGCAGATAAACTTGCAATGCTGCCGCGATGCTAGGAAATTTCCAAATTGAAGCGTCCCATTCATGACTAGTACTTCGCCAAGGTCATGACTTCTACCTCGGCGCCCTCATCCGCCACCGTCCTGGACTTCATCTGCCTGTTCACTCACGACCTGAAAAGGAAGCAGAAGAGATGGCAGGATGGAGTCCTCAAATACCACACCTTCAACAAGCGGGTTATGGTCTACGATGACCGCAACCACTTCATCGGGGATGCCCACTGGCAAGAAGGGGGCGATTTAGAGCCGGGCGAGGAGTTCGAGCTGGATCGCGGGGCTGCTATCGTGCAAGTTTCGGAGTGCACAGGGCAGCGCGAGCAGGACTTGACGGAGCTTCTGGACAAGCGGGCAAAGGATGTCGAAAGGAGGCGCGCCAATGCTGGCACCCGGACGCCTGGGTCAAGTGCTGTTGCGGCTCGCACACCTAGAAACGACTCATCCGCCCACTTGCAGCTTCGTCATCGCCCACTGAACGATCTTGTCGGAGGAGCTACGAGGATAGGGAGGGCTGTCATTTCTCCTCATTCACCTTTCGAAGCACGCAAAATGGCCATCAGCCCGCAGCAGCCACGGGAATCACCGTCCGAGGATGCGAGGTCGTCCAAGAGGAGAAAGCGTGAGATATCGCCACCGAGTAAGGGGGGACATGCCCAAAGCCTGTTTGGAGCGACTCTCAGTCTGACACCGTACACATCTTCCGTGCCCGTGGCGCGGAGCCAAGCGCTACGGGACGCGACGAATGTACTATCCGAAACCGTGTCAAAGCCTGTCAGTACCCGGAAACCAGTCATGGCAAGAGCTGCAGATCAAGATTCGAGGTCTTTATCGCCTGAAGATGTTCCCGAGGATGACCCTCCTCCCCGCCAGCCGGCCCCTCGCCGGACGCTCCCTCAACGAGCATCTCTGAGAGAGCTACTCGCAGGCAACGAGCAGAACCCCAATCTTGACCGACCCCGACCGAAGGATAACAGTTCTGGAAGCCTAAAACAGCCAGGAAAAGTGCCGAAAAGTCGCTCTACACATCTGGAAGGACCAGTGATCACAATTCCGGATGACGAGCCAGCACAGTCAAGGGACATTATCATTCCAGCCGCCAAACGACCACGATTAAACGAGCACAGTCTCCTCAGAAAAGCAACCAAACGAACAGACCCTCGCCCTTTACCGCCCAAAGATGCAAGCGTCCCTATTCCACTACTAAAACCCACCGAGCCAGTAAAGGATGACGAGGATGCATTTTTGGAATGGCTTCAACCAAGCGAGGTGGATTCCATAAGTCACAAGACCTCCAAAAGGCCAATGGAATCCCAAGCATCATCTCCGGAAGATGCTGCGAAGGATACTGCTTCTATTTCGAAATCGGCGCGAGCTGATCAGAGCCGGGAAGCAGAGCTACTCCCGAAACGAGCCCAGATACGTGCTGAACGTACGAACCGACACCTATCGACGAAAGATCAGTCCAGAAATGCACCAAAAGTCCCACCGCCTGTCAACACAGCGTCGACTGTAGAGAAGGCCGTGGTGTCGAGCGCCGACGTCCAAGACCCTGCTCAACCGGCCAACGAACAGAGAACGGAGCTTCGGATCAGGTCCAGACAACGACGGGGGCTACTCATGATATCAGAGAAAAACAATCGAGGTCGTCCCGGCCCAAAGCTCGACCGTTCTACTGCAGACATGGCTACTGAAACACATGCCGTTCTGGAAATGGAATCTCCCTCGGTGGCTACGCTTGAAGAGCTAAATATTTCACAAAGCCGCATCTTGCACCGGAATCTATCAGACGACACAGCCAAACGGCGACTCTCGGTCTCTTCTGATTCGTCGAATGCTGCCATTTCGGATCCTGACGACTCATCAAGCGGAGGTA
Organism: Fusarium devonianum; assembly: GCA_017140155.1. NCBI lineage: Eukaryota > Fungi > Ascomycota > Sordariomycetes > Hypocreales > Nectriaceae > Fusarium > Fusarium devonianum. The sequence goes on along the minus strand of JADBHU010000449.1, from coordinate 35,150 downwards.
ATCGCCCAGTGGCTGTGGAATCAAGTGTTCGGAACAATGCTCAAAAGGACCTCAATCTTCCAAACAAGGCTCAGGATGAGAGTGATGAATTGGGTAATGCTCAAATCAGCAGCGCGATTGAGGAAGACATTCCAATATCCCCTCCACGTCGACGAGCAAACCCTACTCGTCGTGGTAGGCCAAAGCCGGCTCCTTTCGTATTGAGTGATGAAGATGAGGCTACTCCCTCTCCAGTTCAACCAGACGACGAGAAAGAGAAGCCTTCAACAGAGGCCGATCCCGACCATAAATCTGACCCCAAGGCTAGTTCCGGCCCTCGAATCACAAAAATGGCCCGAAAAAGCGTCAAGAGTAGGGAAATCATCGGGTTTGTCATGCCCGCAGAGGATTTTCCAGCAACTGGCTTCACGACTATACCTATGGGCCAGAGTGTACACACAGAGGAAGAGAAGAAGGTCGAAGCTGATGTGATACGTACGCCGCACATAGACGGAGCTCCAGGTCCGACAGTCCGATCATCAACGGCCGATGCCGAAGCGCGGTCTGAAGCACAGCCCAGAGGGAATGAGAAGACACAGCCGCAGCGTCGCCTCACGAACCCAGCGAGTCGAGGAAAAAAGGCTGCCAGGAAAGAAGATGCGGCCGGGCTAGCACCCCAAACCCTGATTCAATTAGATCCAGTGATACTGCCTCGCATCGTACCAGTAAAGCAGAAGCCTTCTGGAAGCAATGGAGCACAGCCAAATAATGGAGCACCATCAGAACTACCGGGGTTTGCCAAGGCAAATGGTGGTGCTTGGAGTAGACATGCAGAGGACTTGCTGGGCATGACCAGACCATCTCGAACCATATCGCGACGGTGATTATCTTCATAGACTCTTGGCCGTTTCTATCGAACCAGTCTGACCAAGCCTCCGATGACTGAGGAGCTGCAGAGTCTGCATAATCGCTGGCGAGCGTTGGAAGACAACGAGAAACCCGCGCACCATCTGCAGGCCAGCAAGGGACGACGACGAAAACCTACGACATGAAGCGCGATCTGAGAGAAGCAGCGTAGAATCCGAGCTCGATGAGGCAGAATGTGCCGGACCACATATGTCTGACTAGACGGCCTTTCGCAGACAAGATACAACAACCTCAAGAAGTATTCCAACGGACCCCCATTTTACAGTCTCGGTGCCTAGTGTATCAGTTCATGTCATCCTAGCCCAGGCTCTTGTTCCATTGTTCTTGCAACCTTGTCACAGCTTGGCCTACATTCCCACAAGCGCTGGCAGCTTTCATATGACGAGCCGACTGATGCGCAAGCTCTCTTTCATAGCCATCGGAAGAAGTCCCTCTTGTACTGTTAGTCAAGACAGCACCATGGGGGTGCCTGTATAGGATGGTCAACAGGCTGGGGGCAGGTCTTCACACAGCCCTGTACACAATACACCAACCTCTACCGCTCTATGACCGTCCAACCTGGCTCAATGGAACAACAAGCGCGGGTATTGTTGCGAATAGGGAAATGGTCACAGCGAGCAGCAGGAGTAGTGGATCTACGAGGATGGTACTTATCCGCCGCCGGCGCAGTCATGTCCGCGCAAACCTGTCTGAAATCTTTTGGAGTTTGTGGTTGTTTCGGTCTTTACGGTTATCACGGATGCATGATGGGTCAAGGAGGGCGTTCGGCGAGACTCATTACGGCCTAGTGCAATACAGGGAGGAATGTCTGGGCCAAAAGATGAGCTACGGAGTGCTGTTTACTGAAGCTCAGCGAGGATATACTCATTATGATTCATCCGCCAGACGGTGTTGACCCCCCACAATAACCATGTTTGTTCTCGGTGTGGTTCATCGCTGGCTGATGTTGGGAGTTTGGTGTTGTGAAGCGGCGTGAATTAGATTGGAGGCAGAGAAGCGTATGGATCCTGGGAGCAGACCCGTTGTAAGTGTGTGCTTGGTAATGCCCAACGGCGTGAGTCTAGGCATCGACGTTGGTGGTCCCGCACTGCGATATATAACTGGCATCGATGCCCCGTCTCCATTGCTCGATCGCCTGAACAACTTTGCGGCGGTACATGATCTGGCCCACAATGCTTCCTTCGAGTTCGAGGACATCGATGCCCCCTACTCTGTGCTGGGTCGAACGATCTACAGCTCCATTTCTACAGAATGACGGCCAAGGACGTCTGTCGGATCCGACCGAACCACGAACCGCCCATTGACATGGCTTTCGGGGCACATGAAGTTCAAGGCAAGGACGTGTAAAGCCTTGGCGGCATATTGGAGTGTTTTATCTGTTTTATCTGTTTTATCTGGATTATGATGATACCTTCTCGTTGCAGTCGAAATAGCAGAGTGCTTGAAGAATCACAATGAGAGCAAAGTGCAATCTCACGGCTTCTTTCTTACGGGGGGTCGTAGAGTATCTGGAATGGCGGGTACCTCCAAATCTGGGGTTACGAGAGTTGAGTCATCCCCGTATGCAGGCCTCCACGCATTGACCAATAGGCGCACGATCTGCTCGCCGAAGCCAGAGCGCAGGTGGTGCGGATGGTGGGGCCAACGAGCCAATGGAAATTTCTGATGAGGCAGATCTGGACCGAGGTAGCCAATCAGACAGCGTTGGAGGTCCACTCTGCCTTGCGACGCTATTCCCGATCGAGCACGCCGAAAGACTCAATCTCCTCCACCTGCTGCGCCATGCTTTGCAGCGACCGGCGGCTTCAAGGCCTGGCAGTGAAATACCGTCGACGACCTCCCTCCCGTGGCCTCAGGCGTTTCCTCCTACTCTTCCCTCTCCCTCTCGCTACTACGACCACGACTATCACAGCTTGAGTTTGTGCTGTGTGCCTTGCTTCATTTTTAGGGCCTGAACTGCGACACTTCTCACTTGACCTCTCTGTTCTGGAACATCATCCCATTGTTACCGAAACTGGCGCCAAGTTACGTTTGTCAAGGCTTCGCCTACTCCTCCTCCGTCCCTCTCCAGCTCAGCCTGGCCCGTGTCGCCGCTCAAAGATCCCTTGAATCTCTAGTGACACAGCCGTTCTATTGCTGGCAATCACGTCGTACATCGAGCGATCTGAAGACACCCTGATAAGGTTACATTTCCGCCCTGCCAACACAACAGTCCACTTCACGTGAGAGAGTAAGCAGTCGGCGTAAGCACATCCGTCCGACGTGGTCGCACTTATGCAGAGTAAGCCTTACTGAGTCGCATCCAACAGCTCCGTCGATTTTATCTCTCCCCTTCAACTCGACTAGAGAAAGGATTAGAGCGCACCGCAGCTCTAAAGTCCCAACGTCTTTCACTCAAAATTCAGTCCTACCTCGTCAACTCGCACGGAAACGTTGAGCTTATGATGGCGGCCATCTCACAAAATTCCACCTCTCTCCCCCAGGGCTTCTCGGTCTTCCAGCCCACTCTTGGTGCTCAGCTCCAGTTCTTCCCTGCCATCGGAACCCGCGAGCTCGATGAGCTCGTCAACGCTTACGTTGCCGGCCCTGCTTCTGTGCAGGAGAAGCGCGCTACCGTTGCCCTTGACTTCTTCGAGTATGCTCACCTGACTGGACAGACCTTCAAGTTCTACCCCGTCTACTCCATGACTACCCCCGTCGAGTCTCCCGTCAATGCCAGCCCTCTCCAGGACTCTGGCTACGGCTCCTCCTTCAACGCGAGCCCCATCATGTCCAACTGGGACTGGAGCCAGGCCAACCGCGCCACATCCTCTCGCCGCCAGTCTCCCAAGGCTGCTCAGCCTGCTGCTGACTTCTCGCACATCCCCGGGATGAAGATCATGACCAGGGACGGTCTCGACGTCACCAACTCTGCTTCTCGAGGTTCCAAGACCAAGGAGCAGCGGGACCACGCTCACCTCATGCGCATCATCAAGGCCTGCGACAGCTGCCGACGGAAGAAGATCCGCTGCGATCCCAGCCACAAGAAGCGTGGTGTCGCTCACACTGCGGCTCAGCCGGCCAAGGTCGCCAAGAAGACAAAGCCCGTTGCCCAGGAGGCCCAGGCTACGTTTGTCGTTGCTGAGAACGAGTTTGCTGCGTCATTGGCATTCCCAGTCGAGCAGCCATTCTCAACAGAAGACATGGACAGCCTTGCCGCCTCGCTTCCCTCTGGCGTTGAGGCTTGGGAGGACTTTGTCCAATTCCCTCCTGTGGAGGACTACGACTTCTTCTACGACCCTCAGGGCTACCTCTCCCCTCAGTCCTCCTCCTCCTCGTCGGCGTACTCTACTAAGCCTGTGACGCCAACTTCACAACAAGATCTGCTGCCGTACAACCCCGGCACTGATGAGGCTACCGCTCTCCTCAACCAGACCGAGTCTGTCCACGACTATGCCGACTTCAATCTGTTCTCTCCGCAGTCGACATTCTCGGAAGACGATCGCATGGTCTCCATTGAAGGATCCAAGCAGTCACTCAGTCACACGATGTCACCGGCGCCACACCTACTACCGTCAGCCGCGGGTGGCTCAACAGCTGCTGGTGATTGCCTGAACGGCGACAACCTTGAACAATTTGCGCCGGCTTGGTCCATGCATGAGCAGCTACTTAGTAGCTATCGCGATCCAGGAGCTGGCCTAGACACACTTGCTAGTCCAGCGTCGAGCCTGAACTCGAGTGCTCTGAGTCGTAGCTTGAGCTCACCTGATCAGAGCTCTCCCATGGAGAATTCGGCCTCGCCTGGCGTGCTAACGCCCAGCGAATCGCCCTCCCTGGTTTGTTCCTCGCCTAATCACACTGTTGAGGAGATTGCTGTCTCGTCTGGTGGCAGTTCTGAACGCCGTCGCGGCTTATCACGCCGCGGTGATGATCAGAGTGCAACGCTAGATGTTGCTGGGACTCTCTCTGGACACGTATTAACCCCAGGCCAATCAGATGTCGATGACAGCGAGATGAGCACTGCTCCTCTGAGCTCTGGATCTCCTGGTCAATTTAGGAGTCACAATGCTCTGGAGCTTGCATCATCTCTGCATGCTCGCCTTGACAGTCAGGGCGAACCTGCTGTTTCTACGACAGCACTTGAGTCTCAGGGTTTCGAGACCGGACCTACTGTGACAGCGGGAGATGAAGCATCTCATCTTCCATGTGCGTCCCACGCGATTGCTGCTGCGTCGTGTGGCCTGGCGTCATCGTCTCAGTCATACCTGGCAGCAATTCTGTCGACTAGCGTCATGCTGGTCGCATTCGCTGCCTGGTCCAGCATCTTTGCAAAGCTAATGCAGCCTTGCGGAGGAAGCAAAGCGTTGTCCGAGGTCAAGACCTTCTTTCCGAGGGTCGAGAACGTTCAGAGACAACCGTCACGTTGCACGAAGTCAGTCGGCCGCATATTTTCTCACACCCGAAGCTTGATCGCGGTGTAGAGACGAATGAATCCTTGTTTTTCCCTTGTGTTTTTTCTTGTAGCATAAAAGAGCGATTGACTGCGCCGAGGGCGCGGGTCTTGACAAGGAGCGGCTGTTGCTATTGAGCGAGCATCTAGCCCAGAAGCAATTGAACTGGTCTCCAAGGCCGTGTATAATTTAAACTGGTGTCATTGTGACTCTTGCCTATGTGATGACTCCTCCAAGCGCGTCTGTGTTACTTGCCTATCATGTTGAGATGGTTCTCTTGAAAATCTTGGGCTTGAGTGAGTTGCGATGTGATGACCGCAGGAAGCATGCGTGTTGCGGTACCAGATGACTGGTCGCTAAAGGATAAGAATACTATACTATAATAAGCTGTTATTTAATGCTAGAAAACCTATATTGCTATATTAGGAATAGGTAAGAGTTATCTATATATTATGGCCTCAATTAGGTAGGCCCTGAGTATTAGGGCAACCGTAGCTAATGGATAGGTGGGTACTAGGCTCAGGGCGATCATGTGATAACCGTTTCGCACCCAAGAGTCAGAGAAACGGAGGCCTTTTCTGTGCAAAACGGCGGGCCAAAGGTGGCTTAGCGCCGACGGAGGAACAGACTTGAAATCTTCTTTCAAGTCAAAGTAGGACAAGGCAATCCTCACTCACTCGTGACTCTTTGAGTGTTCAGGACACGTTTTGACGCGATCATTAATGTTTTGCATCTGACTCATAGTGTTGCGTTCTACTTCACACTCACTTTGCATATCTCTGACTGGTGCTTCCTCCAAATGCAAAGCCTATCACGCCTTGGACCATTGAACCATTGAACGTGTGTCGCGCACTTGCTCGAGAGGTGGACCAACTCTGCTTCAGTCGGGACTTGGACCAGCACATCGCTCGCATTGTAGAGTGAGACCTGGTGTATTTGTCGAAGCGGGAAGAATTGCTCTTTTCCGCCGGCGGGAGATCTGAGGCTGAGTTTGTGTCTTGTCAAGCTGTCGAGTTGTCGGTTCAGTCATTGAGACGGGAGTGGACAAGGATATTTAGACGGCCACCAAAGAATAATTGCTATCTTATCTGGCAGACCTCGCGCAAGCAGCAGGCTGTTTTTTGGTTTCTGGTCTTTTATGAGCAAGGAACAACGAGCGACACGACAAAGGCGCATGGTTCACAGGCGCAATTGAAAGGGCGGCCTCATTGTGAGGAACAAGAGGAGGAGATTGAAAGGAGGTACACAAGGGAAGAGAGCAGTCTGTTCCAGTTTGAAAGCAAAGGCCGACAACGAGAAGAGAAGAGAATATTTGCACGAAAGGCAACGGGCGTGACTCCCTAGAGTCTCCGTGTTGAGGCCGAGGGCGGTTTGAGAGACTGGGAAGAGAGAGAGAGTGTGCGATCAAACTTGGCTCAGCAAATCGAGACAATCAGTCTCGTCATGGGCATGCTCAAGTCACTGGGTCTTTCACCGGCCAAGAAGGCAGGCGCAAAGGCTTTCCGGCGTCTCTTTGGGCGGGTGTTGCCAGCTGCCGAAGGCGACAGTGCCAGCGCTGGCACCGACGAAAATGGCAAGGGCAAGGGCGAGGGCAATGACAACCACGACGACGACGATAACTACCAGAAGCTGCCGGGCAACGAAAACATTCACCACAGCAAAACGAGCCACGATAACCACGATTCCACTTCCCCATCAGGAAAACCCGCTGCGGGAGCTCAGGCCTCTACCACTTCCCAAGATCACCATCAACTCACCAGTCTCACGGCAGCGGACCCGTCGTCGACAACCGATGACATGGCAACGCCGCGAATTCAGCAGCTCAGGTCGAATGGCGGCCTCAACAAAGAGAACCAGCCGCCTAATGCGGCCGCCTTGTCGGAGTCTCTCGCTCGTCTGAGCCTCGACCAGGACAATGAGTCCACGTCTCCCCCAAAGCATCCTGCTGTTCCTGCAGCGCCCATCTACACGGATCCTGCTGTGGTAGCCGAGAGGGCGATGCACATGCGCTTCATCGAAGAGGCCCTTGATATGGTAAGCTCCAACCATCGGAAGGGTCTTTTAGAGGCCTTCCCTGAAAGCATGAAGCTCTCCACCATTTATCCTCATTATCCTCGATCTACTGACACTCTCTGCTGTAGGCGCGACTTGCTCTCCGAACCAACGAGACGCCCGTCGGATGTGTTCTCGTTCACAACGAACAGGTCATTGCCAGAGGCATGAACGCGACCAACGTCACCCGCAACGGTACCCGGCATGCCGAGTACATGGCTTTGGGCGCGCTGTTGTCGTACCCGCCAAAGGATGGGCCCAGGACGACACGACTCAAGCCGCAGGCGGCTGAGAAACCGGCTTCAGCTGCCGCTTCTGACGCCTCATCCGTTGAGTCAACCTCTCCTCACGACGGCAACGAGGACGGCTCCAAGGGTCACTTGTACCCATACGGCCAGAAATGCCATCCTGCTGCCCGAGTCGACCGTTCCATCATCCGCGAGAGTATCCTCTACGTCACCGTCGAGCCATGTGTCATGTGCGCATCGCTTCTGCGACAGCTCGGCATCAAGAAGGTCTATTTCGGCGCTGTCAACGACAAGTTTGGTGGTACTGGCGGCGTCTTCAGCATCCATGCCAATTCCCTCCCCATCAGTGCTGATGGGCAGACGGCGAGCGCTCATCCGACACCAAAGCCGGCCCAGCTCCCTGATGGCAGTGGCACCCTTGGCGTCTCATATCCGCCAGGAGGAGGCGATGGAGGGGACATTGAAGCTGGATACGAGATTGAAGGCGGCTGGGGTCGCGACGACGCAGTCGCTCTGCTGCGACGGTTCTATGTGCAGGAGAACGGACGAGGTAAGCCGATACACGCGCTGGGCACCGTGAACAGCTCGATACTGACCTGACCTACTGTAGCTCCCGTCCCTCGCAAAAAAGAAGGCCGTGCAGCTCGTTTGGCGGCTATGATGGAGCAGGATGGCGTCGAGACTCCAACCCCAGATGGTGCCACGCCTGTGCTTGATGCCGAACCGGCCGACTTGCCAACCTCTGCAGAGACTCTGAAGGAAGTCTCGACTCCTCTGGCGGACCGCACCAATGTTTAGTAGAGCTCGGGCGTAACGTCGATGGGCTATTGCGCATCAAGATCAGTATTTAGGCCATGGGAAGCATCAAATACAGTTGATTGGGGCATGTTGAAGCTTCGTAACTTTTTCACCCTGCTGAATTCAAGGCGTGGGACTCTCTGGTATGGCTACCTACATTGTGAGGCCCTTTGAAGCTGCATGTCTGGAGGATCAAGGAACTTCTGAAAACGGATTCCTGAACAGCGATGGAGAGTTAGAGTAAAGTATCTCAATAACTACCACAACGACTTACAATACATACCTAAAGTATTAAACCCCTGCCTGGTGAAGTATATATAAATCATGAATTGTACTTAAAGACAACCATGGCGTTAGGCAGCTTGTTCCATAACTAACAAACTTACTTCTCTATCTCGGCGCCGTAAACAGCCTCCCATCACTGCATCACTGCGTTTCTGCTGCAGGCATGCCGTGAGTCAAAAACTTAAAGTCTTGCCTTCCCCATGAGGCGATGTCTTCTGTTGTCCAGCCCAACTTGAGACCCCGCTTCCTTACTCCCAATGGTAGGTAGTGTCTTGATATCTTTCCTATCCTCGCAAGCCGAATCATCAACCAAGATATCTTACCATCGTTATCGCAAATACCGTCAGCATGGCCGTCTCCAACCATGATCAGGTAGAACTCTTCAACCCGCTGCCCAGGTTCGCCGACAACTTCCCGCAATTCAACCGGCTTCTCTATGAGCTTCGCCGGACGATATGGGAGCAGGCTCTCAGCCACGAGCGTCTCCTCCACGTCCACTTATCCCCGTCTACTACTGCCTGCAGCGGCGTCGAAAGAAGATACGAAATCGTTGTGGCAGAGTCACGCGCGATGAGCGAGCTTTTCCGCGTCAGCTCGGAGTCGCGACGTGCGGCATTGAGCTTTTACCGGGTCCATCTGCCCTGCAAGTACTTTTCCAACGACGGAGAGACGCGTGGGACTTTGTACTTTAATCCTGAGCTCGATACCTTGCGAATCTACGGCGCCGACTTCTTTGCCGATTTTGCGTACGATGTCTGGGCCTGTGACCGACAGCACGTCGGCCTCGTCAGCATTGCGCTAGACACGACGCGATATTGGCATTCTGAGTGGGAAAGCATCAAAATAGCAGATATGCCCCGTCTGCGGCAATTCTTCTCCAGGTTGGAGCGTGTCATATTCATATACTCGGGTGGGTACGAGGGTATGTTTTCAGGTGCGAAGCGTGGGGGATTTAGCTCTGCCAACGAGAAATACAGACTATTTCGTTCTCGCCCTGTCATGGCCGCCATACCCCAGTTTGACCGGCTATTACAGGATCCCAGACTCGTGGACGGGAGTCCCAGACAATTCTACATCAATGCTCGAGAGCCGCGCCGAGCATTCCAAGGCTGGCTTGATATGCTTGCCAAATGGGGAGTGCAGCACGACCATCAAGTCAACTACAGCTTCATGGTCAGCTATCGAGCATGTGAGCCGGAACTCACAAACATGGATGAGGCTGTTGAATGGGTCAACGGAGAAGGGAAGCGATGGGAAGCGGCTCTGCGGCGAAGACGGACAAGAGAGGGCCGCAGCGAGGAAGAATCAGAGCGAGCGACGAAACCTGCGATGGGGTTCTGGCTCTTCCCAATCGAGGCACTTGGACCTTTATCGGAAGCCAGAAAAAGATGCCGGCGCTGGCATGCAGCCCCGTCGACGGATATATCCGAGTATAAGCCTCAGCTTTGTCTGTTTCATCATCTCCCATAGCGGCTAGTCTTGTGGTGCAGATGTGTGTGATAGCAAAGGTAGCTAGGCCAGCTGGAAGAGTCGTGCCAGGTTTTATATGGAACGAACACAGCTACTGTTGGCAACTCTTAGACTAAATAAATGCTATCAAGTTACACATGACTGATACTACCAGGCTTCCCGTGTCAAGGCCAGCACACCAAGCATCGTCTGCTTCCATGTAAGAAAACAAGCTCGATGGTTATCACAAAGTGCCGTCTTACCGAGGCAATACATGACGAACCGCAAGAAGCTTTGATAAATATATCTGACAGCGTTTATCAAGTATGGGAGATAAGATTGCATATCCTACCTACCTAGTACGTACGACCATGCCCACCAGAGAACTCGGGGTCCTACCAGGTTCTTCTCTTCTGTTCAGGTGGCTCACTTTCTAGGATTCGCTTCCTCTAAAACTGAAAGTCGCAGTCGTGGTCCTTTAGCGGCAGCCAGACAAACAGCGTGCAAGGAAGGGAAAGCAGCCAAGCAGGTCGCAATTTTACAGAACCTTGTGTATAGATCATAGGTTTATAAAGATGTCTTTTCTCAGTCATGGAATATAGTTGACGGCGATGTGTATGAGTTGTGCGGTAACAAAGGTTTATCTCAGCCAAGGCATCAGCAGGCAATAGTTCAATGATTCCCATCTCCTGATGGACCTTGATTGAATCGAGTGGGATCGATCTATACAATACCAGAACTCAGACTGGCTATGCCAGGTTGATATCCCCTTCCGAGCTACCTCTCCCTTTGCTGGTCTCTAAATGTAGTCCGAATAGCACCTCGCACAGCCAGGCCCAGAGGGCATGAACCGACTCTATTCCGCCATGAAACGATGATACTCTCACACAGGATGCGTCACAACCCACGGCGCGTGCACGGAAGGAAACAGGTATCCAAGTAGCTATCAGTTGAAGTCTAAGGTATGGCCTACCTGTGAGAAGTCCAAGTCTATTCCCCAAATGCGCACACTCTTCTCCGCGTCACCGAATCGCTTCGGCAGCCAACACTCCTTGCGCACGAACCAAGTCAAGCCTCGGGCGCTTCCCCTATCTCGCGCAATCAGGCGCGCTGGATCATGGCCTCACGGTCGGGACCAGTGCCGATGTACTTGACCTACTCAACTTAGCAATTGCGGTCTATGTCAGTATGCGCGTCCACCTACCTTGACTCCGACAAACTTCTCGATGTACTGCTGGTGGTTAGCGCCACTTGTTCGTTATGCTAGCCCAACCGAATATGCTCACCTCAACGTAATCGCGGGCCGCCTGGGGGAGATCGTAGTAGGTCCTCGCGTTGGTGGTCGGCTTTTGCCAGCCTGGCATCTCGTGGTAAACCACCTCGGCTCGGTTCAAGATGTCAAGATCCGCAGGGTAAGAGTCCAGTTCCTGTCCAAAAAGTTAGGTTGTCCAAATCTATCATGATCTCGTTGGCATCACTGACCTCTCCGTCGCACTTGTAAGCGATGGCGACCTTGATCGTTTCGAAAGTATCCAAAACGTCGAGCTGCAGAGTGTTAGAGCGGTTTGACGCGTGTCACAAGTATGCCAGGGGCACCGTCTACCTTTGTGAGATTCAGGCTGCTGTAATAGTTGATAGAGTTACTGTACTTGACAACAACGAGGTCTGTGTGTGCTTGTCAGTTGTGTTGCCTACTACTCAAGGGTTTGAGGTTGTGTCTACCGAGCCTGAGGACGGTCAGTAAGTATGTAAGCAGCTAAGAGCCATGACGAAAACTCACCATCCACATCGGCGTCTGCGGCCAGTCGATGTTCCCTAAATCTTGTTAGCGGCAGAAGCTCGAAACCTCGAGGGCGCTTGTGGCCTCACCCATTCGCGTCCAATCTCCTGGAGCTTGGTGCCAATCCTAGGGTTATCAATCAGCTTCAGAGTAGCTCCAAGATGGTACTTAAGACGCACTCTTCGGTATCTTCGGTCTTGAAGGCCCCTGCCCCGACACGGGTGGTATCTTTTGCCAGTCAGCAGTAAATCACGACCTCGGAGCAATCAACATACAAGCCTTGACCACTCCAACCGTCTCGGTGATATTCTTTGGGTTCAGTGTAAGTCCACCAATAATACCAGCAAGCGTAGTACTTGAGGAAGTGACGTACTGTAGTTAATCATGAGTATTAGTGCAAACTAAAAGGCCAAGTAGACGGAAACTTACTGGGTAAGAGCCATAATCAACATCTAGCATCAGTGCCTGTTCAATTGGGAACAAGCACAAGCGCCAGGTCCCAGAACCCCTTTCCTTCACAGGAGACTTGACTGATGCCGATCTACCAGAATCGCACGTGGCGCAGAGGTTTGACGTGAAAATGAAGCCTCGGGATCATCTCAAGGCAGGCTCTCTGAGCACAGTTTGGCTTGACCTTCAAGATGCCATAACTGGCTGGGTCTACTCCGAGTTGATTCCGGGGCGCAATCCTCACATAGAATCGTCATTGACTCCACTGACCACGTTCGATAGCCAACAAGTAGATGAGTAGAAGCCAGGTCTCCGTATGGTCCCGAATCCTTGCCGAGGCGTGAACATAAAACAGAGCTTGTTGCAGTGCAGACCCATTGTTGGGTTCCGCCAGCAAAGTGATTGCTCAGACGAGCACTATGTCCCGCCCCGAGCTAAGAATCTTTGCGGGACTAGGAAAGAGGACTGTGAGACCACGGGCACGGTGCTCGTTCCGCCAATGAGTTAGTACTATTCGTTTAGTTATAGCATGGGAACCTTACGTTTGCGCCTTCGACCACAATTTTCGTGTTGCTCTCCTGTGCGGATCGCATAAAGGACACACCGTCCACGACGTACTTCTTCAGGGTCTGCCTGTACTCGTCGAAACGAGCAAGCTCGGCCGCGATGTCGTATTCGAACAGTTCTCCGAAGCGCTTTTGATAGCCATCGGCTAAGCGCCTCACCTTCTGCTCGAAAAGTTCAGGGTGGAAGACGTCGGTCAATTTGATGCCAGTTCGCTGGGAAAGTTAGCGTACAGTTCGTTCCCCTATCTTGACTATGTCTTACCGCTCTGCTTGACTGATAGCAGGGACCAATGCCTATGGCGGACGTTAGACCTCGTTGCTTAAATAGCGTCACTAGCACAACAATGGCCGAGATGCCCCCGGCTATTGATATTTGCGAATGCTTGCAATGAGGTGACAGAAGTAGAAAAGGATAATCCGGCATGGAGTCTCGGGGGTAGCGTACCGCGTCTTGTTGTTCCGATAGCTGCGTCTGGGGTAGACTTTTAGCTGCTGTTTCTCAACCGGAAAGTATTGGACGAACCTCCAAGTTCTCTCTCTTCGAGGCCATCCACTGCCATGTGCATATCCAAGAGGACATTGACCCTGTCAGACACAAGGATTCGATCATGTACAGCAGCCAGGCCTTTTTCCTCCAATTCAGCGAGCTCACTGAAGAAAGTTGGGCTAAAGGACAGAGTTAGTCTTCTTGGCATGTTCGATTGAAAAGCGCGAGCCAAGCGAGACATCAACAAGATGCCGATGTGGTAGTCGAGTTAGGGGTGGGGGGCCGTATGAAGACTAACACGTGGAAGACTACGCCCGAACCGATGAAGTTCATGCTAGGGTACCTGTCAGCCTCGCTGTTGCCAGCTTTGAACGATCGTCATCCTTGACAAACCATTTTGGGTTGATCAGCCCAGAGGGCAAGAGGTGAAAGCTGCCTCTATGTTAGCAACCACCCGATCCTTCCACGTGTGCTGGTTCTCACCTATACGAAACTCCGTTCACACTTTGCCAATATTAGCAAACAATATATATGTATATCGGTCGATAGAAAGCGTTCGACTAACCGCACTTGATGCCCAGCGTTGGAACCACCCTTGACGTTGATTAGCAGGTATTTAAGCGCAACTTGTCGTTTGGGGATGTTTCGTGGATCGGTGGAAGTCGTTGGTCGACCGGATTCTGCCATGCGTTGTGCTTACCGCAGCTCGGGCACAGAGTTGCGCCTCCTGGCACTGGCCATCAACCAGCTTGCCCTTCTAAATACGCAGTATCGTTAGTGCCTGGGTGTCATTGGCTTCGTTGGGGGCTCCCTGATTACTCACGCCTTCGTCGCCTGTGGAAGTCCTGGTCAGTATAATGAGATCGAACCGATATCGGCTGGGGTATGGAGGAAGGACATATCCCAGGTATGGGAGAGAAACATACCCCATTGGGCCCCAAGAATGACAGTGAGAGTCATGTTGCGCAGGATCAAGTTTGGCCGTCGTAGGTACCGTCGTTGGGACTGTAGAGAAGAAAATGGACGCGATCCGGACAAAGTAACGAAGTTTTTACAAGGCGCGGTTGCTTCTGAAAGGTGCGTCAGAGCAGCCACGTGATTTAGCGGGGTATTTACACTAACTACCCCTCCATCGCACCTCCCCCAGCCAAGACAACTCGAACCTGGAAGGCATTTTTTAATCTGCATTGTCTCTTCTACCAGACAAGGGGCGCTTTATAAACCAATCCCTTCCGCTCAAGGCCAGCCTGATAAGCGTTTCTTCTGCAATAACTCTCCAAGTCTGACGGAGGGTTTTTGCATTACGGCGATAGCTCCAATAGCTCGTTAGGGGAGCACGGCGGGGTAAGTTACTCTACTAGCAATTTGTTAGCAAAGGTACCTGGATCTCAGAGATCTAAATGAGCGGAAACCGTCATTGCGGGGCAGCAGGTGGCGATGTACGAGAAAAGTTCCCACCTTTTAATATTCTTAACCCTCGAGGCCTGTACTAAGCTTCAAGCCGACTCAGGCAGAGTGTCCGAGATCGCTCCCAACAAGTCACCCCACCTACTGCGCAGCGCAAGGTTTAGGCGTGTGTCCTCATAATAAGCGAGCACGGTTCAAAGTGTCAAACAGTCAAATATCACTCGGTGCATACCTACTTTAACGCCTCGAGTCTTCTCATAAGGAGGACTTTGCCACTTTGACTTTTGTTGATAGTTCGTAGGGATTGTGTCTCGAAGGCTTAGCCATTTGACAGACATCTTTTTTCCTATGCCCCATCTGCTCGATGGCGGAGCAAGGCAGGATAGATCGCGCATCATTCGATGGGAAGAAAGACGACCTACTTACTGTTCAATATTATCAAGCTCAATTTCCCATCGGCGAGTCCAGTGCTGGAGTTGTCTAGGCACCGGCCCGTGACAAATGGGTGATTACACAAATTGGCGCCCGGCTATGTCTTGCATTAGACTTGATTGTTAGTACCCTCAGGTTGGGGTGTTCCGAGCGTCCTGGAGCCTACACAGTTCTCTTCCAGGCTGAAGCTGGTTATCGTTAAGTATAGATGTTTTTACTCTATGTTAATACCAACTTGGGCTAGAAGGCTAAGAACAACCATAGCATTCAATCTTTTCTCGTGGAGGAAAGACTAAGACGTAGCTAGGATATTCAATCTGTACTAGGTAGGGAACATTCATACTCTACATAAATGTTCAGACTGTATATGCAACATTCCATCCAGATTTATATCCAATAGAGTAGGTTCATACTGTATTGAAAAAATATTTTTTATCGCATCTGGCTAACAAGCACACTAGACGTCAACGGAGTTTCCCCCTACAACAAGTTATTGTTCTTCGCACCGCAGCTTGAACTAAAGCTAGTCTCGGTTTCTTGATTTGAGTACAATGAAAAGGAAACAGTGGCCATTAAGGCAGGATGCTAATTCGACGGCTTAAACGGTTGCAAATAGGGAAGTGTGCTCAAGATCCACAGTTCTTGAGCCTCGTTAAGTACGTCGTGGCCAGATTCTGTTCTCTGGTAGACTGACTACCTGTAGTCTTGATCCTGTCTTGTCGATGAGCGAGCTCATTTGATAAAGAGGTGGGCGCCTCAGGCCTCCACCCCCCTTGCAAACCAACCCTTCAAACATTCTGTCATGGGCCTCATGCCCAAGACAAGTTCTCTTTAATTCATCGCTGTTACATTGTTCTTCTGCATCTGCTCTCACATTCTACCATCATAGATAGAGCAACCGGCCCCTATTGTTAGAAACACCATCACTCGCCTTTTATGATGGCGGGCAATCCTCTGAAGGGCAAAATCGACATCCTTTGTTACACACCTTGGAGCCTGATATACATACAGGTCGGCGACACCAAGACTCTCTTAAAGGGCCGTCAAGTTTGGTGCGACGGCAAGCCATACGAGTATCGCCACTTATCATTCGACGGCGCCTTGGAGCATGAAGCCGCTGTCTATAAGAAGCTCGGAGACCATCCCCGCATCACCAGATGCGACGGTCTAGAGGAAGTCGGCCCAGATGTCCACGCGCTGCGTCTTGAGCGCTCATTCGTCGGATGCGTTCGCACATACATCGTGGACCATCCCAACGAACCGCCACCGATCGATATCCGCCTCCAAATGGCCGCCGATTTCGCCGAGGGCATGAAACATCTGCATGAGAAGGACGTCATATGGTACGACGCATCGACACGCAACGCCTCTTCTTTGATGACTTCCGAATCAGGCTCTGCGACTTTGGCACGGCCGTCATGGAAGACACCGATTTCAAACAGGTCCAGTCATATGAGACTCGGTACTCGCTGCCCTTGCGAGGCCGAGAAATAGACGATTTACCGCCTTTGAAGAGAGAGCTCTTCGCCCTCGGCTCGGCTATTTATGAGCTTACAGAATGGAGGGTGCCATACCATGGCTTGACGGAGGGCGAGATAGATTTGAAAGTTTACAACGATGAGCAGCCAGACTTGACAGCAGGGAATCCTGCAGCAAGCATCATTAGTCAATGCTGGCAGGAGAAATATGGTTCGGCGGAAGAAATAGTCCGCAACTTGCAAACCTGTGTTTACAGAGTGCCATCATGCGTAAGGCGTGCAGCATCGTAGACTCAGCTAGCACACGACGGCCTATAAAACTCTCAGCTAAACAGTCCGCGGCCGTAGGCGATAGTTCTGAGATTAAACACTACGATGATCGGATAAAGTCGCTCTTTTTCTGCACCGCATAGATGAGGATCACCTAGGCTAACTGAGTCGGTATCCGCTGTCGTGGCCAATCCGCCATTCCTTTTCCGGCGTTTGATCCCGCACTTACTGCCTCTGAGTTGGCGGGTCCTTGGACAAAAAGTCACGTAGCCACATCAAACGACCGTCTCTTTATACCTAGTTAAGCTTCCCTCTAATTACTAGTAGAGTAGTGTTGAGTTTTTATTACCTTACAGTATAAGCTTCTCCCTAAGGTACTCAGTTACTGCCGTCCCTGACCACTTAACCCCAAGGCGAAGGCCAGAATCAGACATTCTTAGTTAACCCACGTTACGTCCTCCATCTCCTCAAATCACCATCTCTTCATCAACTCAGCCACGTCTACAACATCCAATCTATAACCTCCCAACTGGCTCATCTATTGTAATCCTCGCCACCATGGTCCGGACAAAAACGCGAGCCCGAACATTTGAGGAGAAATATCCCAACGGCGCCCCCGATATTCGCCTTCCACCCAAGGGCCCAACTATGCACAACAAGCGCATCTTCAACGATCACACTGGCAAACCAGCCTTTATGTCGTGGGAGAGCCCAAACGTCAAGTGCCTCTTGCCTCCTCTCGCTTCCTGGGTCTACTACATGGTTCATCCAGATATACCGCGTGATTTTGACGGCTGTGCACTTCACGACGGCTTAACGGAGGATACAAGTCTCTGTCGAGGCGGCAGGTTTCGGTATGAGTTCTTCTTCCTGCCTGGCGCTACGGCTGAGTAATGCCACGCGCACTACCTTGGCGAGATGAAGGCTCGAGGTACCATCTGGCGCCAGATCCGCAAGGTTAAGAGAGCTATGAAGCTCAAGAAGCGGGAAAAGGGTGGACAAGAAGAGAATCATTCGGGTGAAGAATCTGCTCCTGATGAAGAAGATTCAGAGCATACTATGTCGGACCAAGACACTCCTTCTGATCAAGATAACACTGCGGATAGTCACCTTCCTGGCCTGGTCTGGCCAAAGCGCGACGAGGAATGCTGTTTTGTTGGCTACCGCGGCTATTTCTTTATGTATGCCGATGCGGAAGCTGAGACCCGGGATGCCGCTGGTGAGGCACGCAATGTTTACCTCGTCAGATTTGACCCTATCCCTCCGGAATTGGCAGACGATGAGGTTCCCGAGTTCAACCCGATGGGACACCCTGTTCATTCGGAACGAATGAAAATCAGGTCCCAATACGATGACAGCCTGGGTGCTTGGATGGAGGACAGGAAGTGCGCGTTCTGGGAGCAAGAGGCTAATGAAGCCACGGGTAATGCTCTAGATCTGGGCTGGGAGTCTTGGTGATGTGAGAAACTGGTTCGATTGATTCGCATGCTAAAATCTACATACAGTATGCAAAAAAAGAAAAGGTACAAGAATCTAGCAGCTCAAATACAAAAGCTATAGACTGTAATAATGGCACTCGTTGCCGTGATCCCCTCCTAGCCCAACCAACCCTACTCGAAACAAACTCCATCTCTTGCTCTTTGTAGATGGCAATCAGAATGGTCCTGCCGGGCCATTCCCAGGATTCCACAGGTCCTTGTAGTTACTCTGTATCCAAATGTCGGGGTTCGCACGGTTTGGGCCCTTATGTGCAATCGAGGCGCGCGGCAGCTTGAGATTTGACGCTGAAATGTAACCCTTCGGGTTGAGTACATTGTCCAGCCACTTCTTACCATCAAGGCTACTGCCATAATTTGCCCTGTAATGTGCAGTTGCACCCGTCAGCCAAGAGGCAGCCCTAGCCTCGATGTCAGCCAATTCCGCGTCGACCCAGTAGCAGTAGAGGTCTCGCAAGCCGGCCATGGGTTGTTGTTTCGAGGTACTTCGGATAGGGTGTTCCAGTTCGCCGACGTTCATGGCCCTGTTCCCGCCCCATGGGTATTCTATATCGAAGTCGTCGAGCACGTTCTCAATGGCCTGGGAAGTCGCGACGAATCTTGACCAGACTTCTGGCCGCCTCCTATAGTAGAACACGCCCGCGGTCTGTGTGTAACAAGGTCAGTCAGTCAACCTCTAAAACATCCGGCGAGAAAGGGAGGAGATACTCACATTTTGATGCCACCTACGCTTTTCGACGTGGGCTTTTTGAGGGCTGGCTACACCGAGCTTGTCTCCGCGAAATAAGTGTCCCTTTCTTCCATTCATCTCCGCATCGGCCAGGGCCAACCGCCCAAGCTCCTTTTCACTACCGAGCGTTATGGACAGTTCGTTCCACAGGTCTTCTACTTCGAAACCGGCTCCTTTGAACTCTCTGTGTACTGGGCCGAGGCCGAGAAGAACCTCATCTATCCACTGGTGCGTGGGGTTCTTGTATCCAACTGGGAGCCTTCAGTTTCGCAACCACTTGAAGAAGCGAGCGATAGTCTGTGCTTCATACACATGCTCAGCTGCATCCCCATACTGATTAGTGCCCATCCCAAAAGCTATATCGGTGGGTTCTAAGGAAGCAGACTTACTGACGAATTTACTAGGGTCAATTTCATTCTCATTGTACTTGTCCAACGTGACGTTGCATTCATGGCGCTTCTCTGGACGATAACCAAACCAGCGGATAACTGGAGTTTTACTTTTAGCCTTGCTGCAGGGTGGATAATCGGGATACGGCAGTTCCCGTATCGAGCCGTTGTGATCAACCCATTTAGCGGGAGTTTTGGGGTCACGGCGCTCAAGAGAACTGGCTTCATCAGAACATCTCTCCTCCTTGGAGCTATACGGATCGAGCAAGCAGACCTCCCCGTCCCTCTTCCGCAGAGCGTCATCACCACCAGAGCATGCCGCGCACGACGGAATCTCACCCAAGTCAACCTCCCCAGGGCACAAGAGGCCTTCGATCCGCGGTACCAGAGGCCCGTATCTCGTGGCGCGCTTGGATAGCGAGGACGTGGTGTTGGCACGACTTTGGCGGAAAGTGGCATCTCGACGGCGACTTGTCTTACTCGAAGGAGAAGTGCAGGCTTCATTCTTTGAGCCACTGGGGAAGATGGTGACGTCGTTGGGCGCCATGAGCATAAAGGGGGATTTGGGAAGTGCCCACGAGAACATCTTGGGCGCATCAACAGTGGCATAGAGATCAGCCCCGACATCGACGCCATAGCAGAAGCGGCTGCCGCTGCTGCCAGCCTCAGCTTCAGCATGGGATGTGATATGTCCATCAGCAACCAGGTTGACAGCGCAGGAATCGAGCGATGCGAACTTCTCGTTCCAGTCGATACCGAAGGTGATGGTGGGCTTGACGTGGGCGGATATGTATCCGCTCACCGAGACGCCGTACTCGAATTCGGGCTCAAGAGTCTGCTTGCCAGATTTCTCTGCGTCGGCAAAAGCATCGGGCTCCCAGTTCTTGTCGACGGCTGGGAAGTTCTGGTAGATATCCCACTCGGCGAGCTTGGCCTTGGTCTCGAAGTTGACGCCGAGCGTCGCCTTGCCTTCCAACTGGCCGTAGAGCTTGAAGTTGGGGCCGATCGTGACGATACCTGGGACCGAGAAGGCAGCGCCAAAGGTATCAGCGCTGAACATGAGCACATCGCCCGTGTCAAATTGAGCCGTGACGGCAGCGTCGACGATGAACTTGGAGTCGACGTTACCGCCGGTGCGGTAGTAGAGGTACGAGTCGATAGATCTTGTCGCAGTTGGAGTTCTCACTGCGGTCGGTACACACCATGCGAACAGTGTGCTCGTCCTCTGAAACAGCGTCGTGGCAGTCGAAGAGTTCCCAGTGAGACCCGTCACGCTTGTCGAGAGTCGTCTGAAGCTCGTCAGGACTCGTCATAATGATGAAGCCAAAAGCAGAATCTTTGGGCGTCTCAGACAAGTCTCGATTCTCAGCGCCACCCCAGGAGCTGTCCACCTTGAGCTGGAAGTCTGACTCTGCTTCTTCCTCATCAGGAGGATCAGGGAACAAGTACTCGAGAGGAACAGGGAGGAATGGCGAAGTGCCCTTGGGAGGATCACAGCAAAAGGTTCTCTTCCGCTTCGAAGCCCATCCGCAGTCCTTGTCTTCACCTCCGTGGGATCTAGTCAGAGCAACCTGCCAGCCGGTATCGCAGTGGTTATCGAAGCAGCTGCCAGGCTTTCCATGCCACCCGCAATTCTTCCACTCCTGCTCCTTGTTGCAGCAGAACTTCTTCTTGTCTTTGCTCTTGCAGTTTCCGTTCTTCCACGTCAGCTCGTTTTCGATAGAAGGATCGCACTCTTCGTTACAGCCTGTCCAGCGACAGTCTGGCACTTGAGTTTCCGCTTCACAGCACAGGAACTTGCGGCCATCATTGCACGGCCTGCCACCTCCGGCCTGCTGGCTGGAGGCGAGCGCAACCTCTCCGTCGTGGCACTGGCCGTTGCAGAGATAACCATTGCCCCTCCAGGTACTATAGCTTAGTCAGTAATTGCAGTCGCTTGCTCGGATGCTTATGGTACTCACCACTTATCGGGATCAGGCGCCGAGGCAAAAGGACAGCAGACGCTTGTCATCTTGTGAGCCGGACGATTAAATTTGCAAATGGACCGATCAACTTCAATCCAACCAGGTTTGCAGCCAAGGTCGCCGCACTCGTTGACAGTGCAATGACCTTCTCCGAGCTCTACCCAAGGGTCCTTAGTCGCACGATCTTTGTATGCGGTAAAGCTCTTGGGGTCCAGAACAGCTGCTAGAGCGTCAAGCCGCGTGTTGTCAAGGTCAATAGCCCAGATGAGAAGACCTCCCAAGCCCAGCGCATTGGCAAACTCGATCTTCTGCTTGATGGTGTCCTTGTCGTCGTAGGACACCCACTGATCACCGGCATCAACTCACAGTGCAGCAACCTCTCGTCGGGCTCTTCTGTTTGCGTTGGAGTGATTGGAGCCCCAGAACCGACGACCACCACGCTTGCTAGTGGCATCGCTACGCCTACGCCTACACAGGCAGGTATGGTTAAGGGGTGCACCAAGTTCCATCAGGTCAGGTCTACGACAACTTGCCAGGGCATCTTAGAGTACAATAAGATTACCCTGAAGCAGTTTTATGCGTGGAACCCTGCTGTGAAGAGCGATTGTAGCAACCTTTGGTCTAACACGTATGCATGTGTTGCTGGACCTTGAGTGGTTGGTGGTTGGTGGACACTATCCCACTGATGTGACTGTGGTGGTAATGCGGGTTGCCTGCTGTATTGGAGGAGATGCTTGTTGTTTTACTTGATTAATGTTTGGGTTTGGCTTAGGGTTGGGTATTTACTATCTAAGCTATTTCTGCCCGGGGGTTTTAATCGGAAGAACTTGCTGAACTTGTTCATGTTATCGAGCTTCCGTATGACACAACGCTACCACATGGTGATATCACTGCATGGGTCAGAGATACCTTTCTAAATGCTAGGGGCTTAGATCTTGGTGTCTTCAACGCAAACGTAGTTGCCATAACCTTCTTTTCAGAACAGTCGTAGATGTGGGGAGACATGACTAAGATCTATATCACCAGAGTCATCATCACCGTTCATCGCTTAATCATTACTACACTCTGTTCCGTATGTCCGGGAGAGCAAGCCCGTCCTCAATCATGGTCACCTATGTAAATTGCTCGTTGCTCACCCAAAGGCAGCACAGTAATAAAAACCACGGGTTTTTCACATTACAAGCGTTACCTACCTAACCTATGGCGAAGCAAAGAGAAAGAAAAAACTCTTTTCGAGTAACGTTACGACAATGGAACATACTAGTCATTCCAAGCTATCAGAGTAGGTATTTCAGTACTTGTCAATGCTCTTGAGGGGCTCGAGAAGACACAAAGTTCAACCAAGACCTTAACTAATTTTTTAGTGGTAATACTGTTGTGAATACAGGTGATGGATGTTCTTATGAAGGATGATTTTTATTGGTGGCCCACGTTGCTTCGTCTAATCGTCCCGGAAGAGATTATCAGTGAGCCCAATTTTAAGCTTCCTATGCTTGAATTGTGAAGGGGAAAAAACGGTGTTCTTTATTATCGTGGAAGCACCCTGCCTTTGAGAGAGCAACGAGCAGATTACATAGTGCGATAGACAACTGCACATTTACCTGGCACAGTTTGTCTCTCTCGGTCGCCGTGACGACAACTTTCTGATTTGCTTATGCCGGCCACCTATAAATCGATAACACAATTTCCACCACTCACATGTGGAGCCACATCGCAGTGTGAACCTGGACTATCGCGTAGCTGTTGTTAATTGAGACATACATTATCGCAGCACCGACTTACGGCCTCAGGATTTAATTCTGAAAGGCGATATATTTTTCCAGTGTGTTGAATGACCTAACAATCTTCCTCTTTGTCGCGCAAGGCAAAAGGTTCACTGTCTCACCAGCCGCCGGCTCTCTCATCGCTGTACCGCCCTCCCCTGTCACCGTAGGCTTGGCCCTTTCAGGTCTCCCCATTTGAGGCCCAGCCAGGCTCCAGCCCCGAAACCAACACACCTGCACTCAACTTCGCGTCAACATATCCAGCTACTACAGGCAAAAATCTCACGCAGAAACCACGTCGCATTCCAGATCAGATGCCTGATGAAGATCCCGTAACTGTACCGTACATCCATGCAGGCCTCGACAGTCGCCGCAGGAGCTGCGTGTTCAGGTTCCATGAGAGGACGGGGTTCTTCCCATGTGATCTGGCACCTCATTGTTTCGAGACTAACTGGAACGCTGTCACCTTTTTGGAAAAGATCGTGGCTCTCGGGACCAAGCTCTCTCAACAGGAGGACTTGACCTTTGCCGATCTCAAGGCCGACTTGGCCAGGCGGATCGAGGCTCATGTTCCTAAGCAACAGAACATGCTGAAGCTTCGCGATATCTTGAGCGCCACTGAGCATTTCTTCCCTAGTGGGCCAGAAGCCATGTCTCCCATCGTGAGTATAGTCCACTTATGGACGCAGTGTCACAGTCACGTCAAGGCAACTAACTATTGTAGAAGGCTCAAGGCAAGAGATCAATATCGCATGACCAAGAGGGTGAAGCACAACAATCGCCATCAAAACGAGCAAGGAGCGACAGGTTTACGCGTTCAAAGTCTTCAGCATCGCCTCGAAAGCCGTCGTGTATGCCGGAGCCGTCGTGTATGCCGGAGCCGCCTGACGTGACGGCCCAACGTGCATCTTCATTCTCTTCCTACAAGATGTCGCCGTCAGATCCTGCGGAGGACTCAAGCACAGCTGAAGTCTCGGCTTCTGAGATAGTAGTTGCTCAGCATGGCACCAACATAGTTGGTACTGACATTTCTGGCAAAGAACACAACACAACACAGGCGTCCGCTGTCCCAGACCTGCTCCCAAACGGAAAACTACGTTTGGATTCCATGCACGACACAAACGGCGCTGCATCTGGTGGCAATCAGTCGCCAACTTCGGGCCACCTAAATAATGCAACGCCTCCGAATGATACAGTTTCCGAGCGCCAGGCAAGTGCAGAAACGCATCGACCAAGCATAGCCACCAGCAGTGTTACCCAGGTTTGTTGCCTCTATTGTACAACAAGACCCAAATACTGACGGTCAGAAGTCTGTAGCTGCCTCGCAAAAGTCTGATGACGTTGCCAAACTCTACCGAGAGATACAGGAAGAGACCCAAGCATGTTCCGACAAGATCAGAGAGAAAGTACGAAAGATGGAGCAGCTGGCCGCTGGCGCCTTTGATCAAGACTTGGCAACTCTACAAGCACGGCTCGAGCAAACTCAAAAGGTCCACCGGCGCCTCAGCGAAGACATCTGTGTCAACGCCAAGGCCCAAGTTGAAGCAGGAGCTCAAGTCAAAACGCATAAGAGCCACATAGACACGAGCGAGAGACTTCTCAAAACCTGGAAAGACACTGCCGACTCGGAAGAATCTCCACCGCAGTGGATCTTGAAAGCCGTCCGCGACGGGTCCAAGGAGATGGCTGAGTTGAAAGCCAAGCTTGAAGCAGCCTCAAATGAGCATCGGCAGGCGGCTGTGGCTTTTGGCAAGTCCCAGCTGGAGCTAGATGATGCCAGAAGTAAGATCGACCAGTTGACGAAAGAGCTAGACGCTGTGAAGTCGAAAAAAGCGCAGTTGAAGGTTTCTTGCAACGAAGCTAGCGCATTTGCGGATCTTGTCCAGTTGGGTCCCAAGGGAATGGCTGCGCTCGCGAAGGATTTTCCAGAGATCACAGCAATGGCAAATCGTGTTACGGATGACAAGAGCGCTTAAGCGAGGTATATAGACCTTTGTCTGATTTGCAAAGGACGCGAGGCAGTTTGGAGTTCTTGTCTGTATAGGCACTGTAGAATCATAGGCCAAGGGTATGTAAATTTTGGTGGGAGATGAAGCTACTGCCGCCAGCACAAGCGCTGTTCATACTACGCGTACTTTTTACCTTTTAATCCTGCTGAGCTGGGAAGAGTCGCAAATATTTCACCCGCGAAACTATCTCTTTGGCGGGCACAAGCCTCCGCTCCGTATCGCGCCCCAGTTGGCCCCACGTACGAGGAGGCTACATAGTCTTTGCTCGAGAATGAGTTAAAGGAGATGTCATCCTATTGTATTAGGTTGATGTCTATTATTATAAGTTATACTTAACGTTTAGTGTATTTTAATTGGTTTATTACCTCTCTTTAGTGGCTTAAATTTTAATCAGTATCAATCGAAATATACTGCCTGTTTCATATAACCTGATTGGCTTAACCTCCTTATTGTGACCGCTGCGGAGGCTTATACCGGCCAAAGAGATAATCATATCTTGTCACATCTCAATTCGAAGCTTTGATTGGGATTTCCAACCTCGAGCCACGACCGTAACTGCTGCTGCTGTCCGGATGAAGACGTGGGAAAGTTCCATCTTCGCATGTAACCCATGTACGCAGGGTGGCATTAGAGCGACTAAAGAGAATAATACAGTAGCTCGATGAGGTGGCATATATCTTTAGGCTATACCCGGCATATAGTTAACATCAACCTTAACTACCGAGGGAGGCTAGCCTTTCCAGGACCTACATTACGAAGGATATGAACAGAACTAGCAACACTCATCTGACAGTACGAACGCCTTTCACTTCGTAATTTTCAGTAGCACTCTCAAGCCACAGTTGATACCGCTCGCTGGTCAATGCTTCCTCGTGAGATAGGAGGTTCGGAAGAAACTTTGTACCGAGGCTTGGTGAGCTATGATAAGATGTACCGGATTCTGCGGAAGCGGACCTACTTGGAGCCAATGGGCATAGACCAGAACGTCTTCAATTTCCACAACGCTAAGTAGAAAACAAGCTAGTCATCACGTCTGCTCCACTATGACTTCATTTTGGATACGGGCAACTAAACCACTAAACCGTTGACGAAAACAGTGGCTGCACAATTAGAGTTTATGGAAGAACTTAACGGCAACCCAAACCCACCGAGCTATCCACGATGCTGATCCTGAAACAAACAAAACCCGACAAAGGTCGCTCTCATCTGGCGCAGAACTACAATATCCGCGTATCAATGCCGTCCAGGCCATAACATAGGAAGCTGGTTCCAGATGGCGCTCAAACGCATCAAATCACACGGGCCTGGCCATTTCGCCATTGACGACTCCAGCATCGAGAACGGCCCGTCCGGCAACGTCATCGCTGATGGACGCGTCAGGGTCCAGTTCCACGACAACCCACAGGCGCTTGCGACCTGGTGCGACCGCTTCGAGGGCTCCTTTGGCGGCACGCTTCCAGGCCTGGGGCACCTGCAGCCGCCGAAGCCGCGGAGGACGAGCAGCGTCGCCTTCTTACCGGACGTTGAGAAGCCAGCTCGGAGCCCGCGTCTGCACATCGCGATCCACATCGTCGGCTCAAGGGGCGATGTCCAGCCGTTCATCCCGATCGCGCAGCTGCTCATGAAGGAGCCGTACGGCCACCGCGTGCGGATATGCACACATCCCGCCTTCAAGGACTTTGTCGAGGAACAGGGCGTAGAGTTCTTCAGCATCGGCGGTGACCCTGAGGCGCTCATGGCCTACATGGTTAGAAACCCTGGTCTGCTGCCCAACCGAGAGAGCCTCAAAGGGGGCGACGTGGGCAAGAGGAGGAAAGAGATGCTGGAGATTATCAACGGTGCGTGGCGGAGCTGCATTGAGGCTGGAGATGGCATGGGGAAGCGAGTGACGGCAGCCAATGTGCAATCTGCCGATGACCTCTTCATTGCTGATGTTATCATTGCTAACCCGCCGTCGATGGCACATATTCATTGCGCCGAGAAGCTGAATATCCCACTGCACATGGTCTTCACGATGCCTTGGTCACCGACCAAGGCGTTTCCTCATCCTCTGGCAGCGATGAGCTATGGCGATGCCGATGCCAGGGTTGCAAACTACCTTTCGTTCATGATGATGGAACTGTTGACTTGGCAAGGGTATGTAGACAGACATCCTGACACTCTGAGCTGCCCACGGAAGTAAGCTTATCTGCTAACTCTTCTAATAGCCTCGGGGATTTGATTAACAAGTTTCGCTCCAAGACGCTACACCTTGACCCAGTCAGCCCAATGTGGGGGTATCAACTTCTGTCAAGGCTTCGAGTTCCCTACAGCTATCTCTGGTCAGAGTCACTCATCCCCAAGCCATCAGACTGGGCCCGTCACCTCAAGATCACGGGCTTTTCATTCTTATCGCTCGCCAACTCGTACACGCCTCCCCAGGATCTGGCCGACTTTCTCAAGGCAGGGCCACCACCAATCTACATCGGCTTCGGCTCCATCGTCGTTGACGACCCAACAGCTCTCACCCGGCTCATCCTCAAGGCCGTCGAGATTGCCGGCGTCCGCGCCATCGTGTCCAAGGGCTGGGGCGGTGTCGGTGTAGGGGATGTTTCCGACAACATATATCTCATTGGCAACTGCCCGCACGACTGGCTGTTTCAGCGTGTTTCAGCTGTGGTTCACCATGGAGGCGCTGGCACAACAGCCGCTGGTATCGCCGCGGGCTGCCCGACGGTGATTGTGCCTTTCTTTGGCGACCAGCCCTTTTGGGGCCAGATGATGGCACGCGCTGGAGCTGGGCCCGTATCGGTGCCCTACAAGGAGTTGACAGCGGAGATCCTGGCGGAAAGCATCAAATTCGCGTTGAAACCCGAAGTCAAGGATGTGGTGAAAGAGATGGCGCAGCAGATCGCGGGAGAAGACGGAGCTGGAGCTACGGCTTCGGACATACAAGATCGTCTGGACATAGCCCGTCTTTGCTGTGACGTCTGTCCCGAGAGGCTCGCGAGCTGGGTGCACAGAAAGACGGGGGCTCATCTCAGCGGTTTCGTGGTTTCGTGTCTTGTTGATCAACGACTAATTCAGCCGCCGGACCTGAAGCCTCTTCGCCACAAGGACTGGTACGTCGACGAGGGCGCTGAGAACCCTTTCATTGGCGTAGCAGCTGCGGTATCAGGCTTTTTCGCGTCCGTAGGTATTGCAACTGCCGACTACTCTCAACGATTGAAGAGTCCACGGCCGTCGAAGCCGACGGGGTACCTCGCCAGCAAACGAAATTCATCTGATCACCCCTCAAAGAAGCACCATCACCTTCGACCGGACCATGATGGTGTCCTCGGAGATGTCGTCGGCCCACAGGCCTTGACACCGGCCGACATGGAGACTATTGCGCTGAAGATGGCGACCAAGTCACTCCAAGTCGCTGACCCGGCAGTAGCCATTAGGAGGCCGCCGTCTACGCTCTCTCAGAAACATAAAGAGGCCTGGGAAGCCCGTGAAAAGAGCGAAAACGGTCGTGCTTACTACGTCACTCGTGCGACCGGAAGATATGCAGCGGATCTGGCCACGGCGGGTGCCAAAGCCCCTGTTGCGTTCTTTTACAACGTCGCCAACGGGTTCCACAATGCCCCGTCTTATCGCTTCGCCGGGGTAGACGTACGGCGCCGGGACAAGATCACTGGCTTGGGAAGCGGTCTGAGGACCGCTGGCAAGGAGTTCTACCTGGGCGTCTGGGACGCGTTCAGCGGCGTCGTCACAAAGCCCTACGAAGACGTCAAGAGGCGAGGCATCAAAGGTTTGGGCAGAGGAGTGTTGCGCGGTGGCGTAGGCATCATCAGCGACTTAGGTTCAGGTGAGTGCTTCCACGGGAGCCTATGCATTTGATTTTGCTCCGAGACGGAGACCGAGTTGACGTGACTGACACAACGAGTAGCGATCTTTGGGTTACCGGGCTACACCTTGAAAGGAGTCGAGAAAGAGCTGGCGAAGCATCACATGACGAATCTCAAGGCAGAGATTCTGTTGATTCGCCTAAGACAAGGTATCAACGATTGGAGGAAAGCTTCCGTCGAAGAAAGGCAGGAGGCTGTAAGACGGTGGAAGGCTTTGGTGCCTGGATGACTACAACTTTAAAGAGAAATACGTGCTGAAATGAAAAGAGTAAAGTGTATTTGTACGCAGTAGAGAAGAACTAGACCAGAATCCTCTGATGTTCACTTTGTTAATGAATTCAGCCTCGAATTCTGATGTGTTTGCCTATCGACCGAGGCTGTTGAATAACATGAACAATTACTCGACAAGTTTTCTCTTATGATGCGAACCTTGCCTACGAACCAGCCTTGGTTTTGAAATCGCCAAAGCCTTCATCAAAGTACTCCTCTCGAATCTTGCTAAAGCCAACCTCTGCTGCATCGTACGGCCAGGGGAAGCTGTTGCCGCTCGCAAACAGAGCAAACATGACGCCGTCAAAGTTTATGGGCAAGAGATTCGGGGAAAACTTCTTGACCCATTTTACTGCGTCGTTGCCGAGAGAGTAACCTAGCTGATACTGGCGAGGTTCCGCTCGGATATGCAGGTTGAACTTTGATCCGATTCGAGTGATGTCCAAGGGGAATTCTGTCGTCTGTTCCAAGAGTCAGCGGATGAAAGTATACACAGCAAAAGGTGGTCTTGATATGATGCCTACCTCAGGACGTGTTCCTGGGCCGGGAGATTTGACAGTGCTATCTACAAAGATACACATGCCGGTTGAGTTGGCGCAACCTCGAACTCCAAGGTCTTGATGAGCCTGCTCACTTGCGTACGCCGAGATGCCGACGGACTGGAACGGGCCCAGGCCTTTATCGGTGGGTAGAAGCGTTGCAGTGAATGTCATGTTGACAGACAGTTGCTTGCGCAGAACAGCACTTGGCGTGTCCCAGTCACTGAGGGTATAGACATTGGGGCGGAATTTCAATCCTCTGCTCTTGGTGTCGAGGCGATAGTTCTTGGTGTACGGCGAACGGAGCTGGTACCAGCTCGACCGCAGCTCTGAGCCCTCGAATCTGTCCTCGTAGGGCTTGGGGGGGTACTTGGCATCCGGGCCGTAGTCGTAATCCTGGCTCAGCAAAACGTACTCGCCGTTGTTCATCGTCGGCCAGCCGTCTTTCCAAGTTACGGGGGCGAAGAAAGTCTCACGTCCCAGCACGGCATGGCCATCAGTGGTTCGGCGGGCCAAGAAGGTACCGAACCACTTCCCGTCGGGAGTATCGGCAAACGTGGCGTGTCCAGTCGAAGTGACTGTGAGATTGAGGTTGTCGCCGTTGAAGATCAAGGGGTTCGTGGGTGAGGACTCCCAAGGCCCTTCAGGAGATTTTGAGCGGCCGATAGAGGCCCTGTGTGTGACTCCAGTGCCGCCTTCAGCGATGAGCAAGTAATAGTACTTGTCCTTGTAGAAGAGCTTCGGACCCTCGGGTCGAGTCTGGTTCGTCACGGGCATCGTGCCGTTCCAGATGTTCCTATAAGGGCCGATGCAGTTGCCGCTCTCCAGATCCACTTCGCACTGGCTGATACCCCACAGAAGATCGTAGCCGTTGTTCAAACCCATGATCGTGAGGTACGTCTTCTCGGATATCGGATCCTGGAAAAGGTGAGGATCGATGCCGTACGGCTCGCCCCATACAACGTCGGACCACGTCTTGAGATCGGGAGAAGAGACCCAGAACATGCGTGGATAAGATCGATAGTTGGGATCAGAGCCCGTCATTGCCATGGAAGTGACATAGAATAGCCCATTGATGTACGAAATCGAGGGAGCCCAGATGCCTAGCGTTCTATGAGTTAGCTGAAGCGTGCGCGCTCACGAGATGGGCTTACCATTTCCTGTGCGCACCCCGGTGATGGGGACTTTGTCGGGCTTGTCGATGGCATGCGAGACCAACTCCCAGTTAGCCAAGTCATAAGACTTGTAGATAGGAATGCCGGGAAAGGTGAGAAAGGACGAGACTGCGACGTAGTATGCGTCTTCAACTCGAATTATGTGAGGATCAGGGTTCCAGCTTCTCAGAGTTAGTTACGGAAGTGGGTGTGAGTTGAGAGGGGGGGTACCCTTTGATGATTGGATTACTGAGTCCCAGTGACGACGGAAACAAAGCGAGCCAAAAGGCCAAGATGATTCTGGTGGCTCTTGCCATATTACTGAAGTTGACATGGAATGACAACGAGATATCCAGCCAGTTACCCTTTTGGTAGCAGGGAAAACCTCCCGCTTGGACGAGTAGCGGTTGTCT
Source organism: Fusarium devonianum (assembly GCA_017140155.1). Classification (NCBI taxonomy): domain Eukaryota; kingdom Fungi; phylum Ascomycota; class Sordariomycetes; order Hypocreales; family Nectriaceae; genus Fusarium; species Fusarium devonianum. The sequence goes on along the minus strand of JADBHU010000449.1, from coordinate 3,513 downwards.
TATACATAATGTCTAAGCAAGGTACTGGGGTGTTCGCGTTCTCACAACTGAAGCGGAACCCAGTCCTCAACCCATGACAACTATGACGATCCCCCAGATCTACGTGAAATTCGTGTTTGGATAGGTGGAATCAGTTTTCCCATGTGCGGGAGATGGGCAGCTTCGAAGAGGGGGCGTGTGGGGTAGTGTATCCTGTTCAGAGCTCTTTGTTCCCTCGGTTGCCTTTATCCATTCAACCCGGTTAAAATAAAGCATGAAGATATTGTAGCTTCCGGGTAAATAGGTTTATTCAGGCACCTTGCATGCACATCAGACGACTCCGCGTGCATGGAAAACAGACTTTACTTGGCACGTTTCTTGGCGCTGGTCTCAGACTAACTAAGTTAGTTAGGCTCTAAATTTCTCTCTATAAACGCGCTTCCTTGTTCTTTCTCTCATGCAGACATGGGTCTAACTATGTGTCTATGGACGCAAAGGCTCTGCTGATTGCGAGCCCCGTCGCGGGATAGGACATGATCTTATCGTGCACTCCGTACTTTAGAATCTCCAGCCTGATGTCGCCCTTCTTTGTTGGCCAGACTGTCAGTGAGCCTCCCTCTCCCCGGGTCGCACCAGCTTTGCCTATCCGGTCTAGCAGCGCGCCGTTGCTATCTGTAGCCTCATTGGAGCCCTCGGCAACACGGACGGCTTCTCTGAACAACGTGACGGAATGCTCCATGGGGATATCAGTGTCGTCCTCGGCGTGTAGCAGAGTAATGTCGTATCTCTCTGCAGTCTCAACAAACTCGCCTAGTCGACGGACATTATCCCACGTATCTACCATCTGCCGAGCGAAGAAACCAAAGAGTGGCTTCACCTTGGCGACCGGCGACAGCACCGGGATGAAGCCAGCTATACGGTATGTGGCCGTCAACCGGGGCATGTCTGTGAAAGTCGCGGTGACCACCAAGCCGGCAAAGTGAATCGACGGTTGCCGCTTCGCAACTTCGTTAACCAGAGCAATGGCTACTGCTGATCCAAGGCTCTGGCCGAAAATAACAATGCGCTCAGGGGGGATGCCAGCTGTGTTGATAGCCCAATCAGCCACGGACAAGGCATCTGTGATAACGCCAGACTCGGATGATCTGTATGCAGTTCAGAACCATGACCATGAGGTGGGAAGGGCCAATGTCGATTATCAAAGTGGGCAGTCCGTTGCTCTACCTTATAAGTAGGGTGATCATGGCTGGGGAAACATTTGCAGGGCTGCGAGCCATGGAAGCAGGGACTTATCAGACGTACGATGTATCGAGTTACTGGTTTCACCTGTAGTGATAAGCTGGAGATTGCAGTAGATATGCCAATTCACGCGCTTGGGTTTGGTCTTAATTTCAATGTGAGTTTCAATATGTTTATAAGAGGTTGATGAAGTGTAAGTCCACATTATTCGCTGTACGCATTCGTGATCAGCAAGACCAGCACAAGGTCTTGTTTAGAAGATCTATAGATTTACCGAGTGTGGAATGATGATCCCTCAAACCGTCGGCCACCTGTAATGCTATTGCCCTAGGCCTTACTCCTTCAAGAAAAATCACCGAAGACGCTGCACCCTTGTCAAGTCGTCAAGTCAGAACCCATGCCGCGCCTTCTCAAGTTACGTAGCATAGCATTAGCTAGAGCTGAGACTTGGACACTTCATAATATATACCCAAATGGTTGGAGGTAAGAATAGAAACTTCGTCGTCACCTTCAATCACCCTTAACCCGGCCATATCAGTAGCGAGTGGTTTGATATGCTCGGTACAATACTCTCAACCCTCTCTGGGCGACCTTATAATATCGCTGAATTTTCAATTCCAGAAGGCGGATGATGAACCAAATTTTTATATAAGAATATATAAAGCTGAAACTTGTCCCCATGATCACGCTGTTTCTACCGAAGTGGCCGGCAAGCACATGCGTCATTGAGGGCATATAGGCCAGGTACATGTGTTGTCAGATCACTAAATTCAATCCCCTATACCGTCATAAACCACGTCAAAAACGTAGGCGATATTAGGTAAGGATCAAGTCACAGTTAACTCAGAGTTTAAGTTATAAGGGGCCTCTCTGCCGCGATCCCAAAGACGCCATGCATTAATAAACTACTAGTATATTATGTCAATGCGGTACATGTTGCAACTTCCTTACGGAAGTAAACAGTAGATGAACGTTAAGATTGTCAATAATTTATAAGAAGCTTAATATCTCCCTGTAACGAGTAATAAAAAGGTTATTAGTTCAACCTCAGTTACCGATATTAAAAGCTTCGTTCTATAAGCTATAAGACACACCTTCAAAACAGGTTAAGTATTCAGTTGTGACTTAATTTTATTAAAGGAGATCATAACCCCTAGTCCGTAATATACATGCTTTTAGTTTATCGTTGAGTTCCCTCTTATATAAAAGTCAAAAACTCCCCATTTGCTATAGAAAGCGGTAGACGCCTTTCCAATCCCCGCCCACAAGGAAGCATAAGAAATCCAATCTGAATTGGGCATAAATACCAAGTACATTCATGAAAACAGATATATCATAGTTCGTGAAAATGATCATCAGTCATTAATGGCGGCGATGAGATCCTTTGTGGTGCGCAGGCACTCTGCCCGTCTGGTCCGAGGCGATTTCGACACCATGCCGCATGATGTTCTGTCTCGCACTATTAGGGTGTTTCTGGCCCATGAAGCCGTCCACGAGGGCAGCTCCTAGAGCAGCAGTCGCAACTTTGGCACCCTTGGGTCCGAGCCAAGGACCCTGGTCATTGCGAGACTTCATGGCAGCTTGTGCGCCGGCAGTGAAGGCAGTTCGACAGCCAGCTTGTACCATGGGATTCTGCCACCAGGTAATGGGTTGTTTGAAAGCAGCAGGCATTGACCTGTGGCGGCCTGGAGCAGGGCCTTTGCCGCCGCCCCGGCCTCTTTGTGTGGTGGGAGGGCGACCGCGGGGAGATGGGGATCGGGCAGGGGCTCGCCCGCGACGGTCCCTGTTCGGGGAACGTGGGCGTCGACGGCCTGCTGCTGCTGCTGCGCCAGCGGCGCCAGCAGCTCCGGCTCCAGCTGCGTAACGTTTATCATCATCGCTTGAGTCTACATCTCGTGGACCGCGACCCCGCGGTCCAGATCTAGATCGAGGGGGTGGTGGCATCGAGCCCCGCGAGCGGCGCGGCGAGTGTGGCTCTGGACCCCATGTTTTCGGTCTTCGTTCTCGAGATCTATCTGGACGCGACCGAGACGGACCACCCCGAGTATAAGAATCTCGGTCGTAAGGATCCGGCCCCGGCCCGGGTGGACCACGATCTGAACGCCCATCTTTATCAGGGCGTGGGTCGCGCTTGGTCCGGATGGGAAGATCCCGTGCAGGGCGAGGCTCTCGCGTCGGAGGCGGACCGCGGAGTTCTCTATCTGAGCGTGGCGCCCTCTCGGATCGGGGATCTCTTTCGACTCGGACTGAGCGGGCTTGACGTCGGGGAGAATCCGGGGGAGGGCCGAAGGGGGG
>JADBHU010000448.1:0-62220 GCA_017140155.1 Fusarium devonianum | reverse complement strand
AGGGGTTCTCAGGACTTAGAACAAGCATAAGCACAATATCAATACATTTATGCAAGACAGGTCAAAATAACGAGTGACCGGTTTAACAGGTATATAAAGTGGCTGTGTACTCGTCGACGATAGGTGATCGCACTCAGCTTCTGCACTGCTCTTCAAGTCTCAGACACATCAACAGAATGTTGGGAAAAGCAATTGGTCTCATCGGCCTCTCGGTCATTTCAGCCGTCCATGCTGCCCAATATGGCCACAACAACGATCCCGTCCAGAAGAATTCCGACATTATTGCGGCAAACTTCAAAGACGTCGATGTGGATTTATTGTCGCCCGCTTTCCTAGATCCTGATAACAGGCAGCCGGGATTTAAGAATGGCACTCAAGGTCCCACCTCACAAGGCGACATGGGTAGGAAATGCTGACGACATCTACGAGATCGATGGGTGCTAACTCTACGCAGAGGCTTTTATGGAGAAGATTGCCGGTGAAAACAGCTATATGAGCTACCACACGGCAAACTTCACTTCTGAGGAGCTCCGGCCATTCCCTTTCGTCAAACTTTCGACTTCTCGCGGCCCCAAGGACAAAAGCAAGGTTCGCGTCTGGTTGCAAGGCGGCGTCCACGGCAATGAACCCGCGGGCGACGAGTCTCTCCTCGCGCTGCTTGGAAAGTTCGACGCAGAACCAAAGTGGGCGGCGAAGATCTTGAAAGAGCTTGAGATCGTTGTCTTGCCTCGATACAACGTCGACGGCGTCTACTATTTCCAGCGTGTACTGGCCACCAATTTCGACCCTAACCGCGATCACATCAAACTTGCTCGACAGCAGACAAGGAGCATTAAGAAGCTTTTTAACGAGTTTGAGCCGCACGTTGTCGTCGACATGCACGAGTATGGCGCTTTTGCGAAGTATGGCCGTTATATGCAAGCTGCCGATGGACTCTTCTCAGCTGCAAAGAACCTCAACATCAACAAGAAGATTAGAGAGTTATCTGAGGATCTTTTCGCAAAGCGGATCGGCCAAGCTATGGACAAGGCTGGCCTGAGATGGGAGCCATACGTTACTGGCTCTACAAGTACTGACCTTGACTATGTGCCCGAGTACGTCTATTTCACTTGCACCTCCACTTTGAGGTTTTACTGACTGGATCAGATTCGATGAGGCCGGTTCTGACGCCAAAATCGGACGGAATGCCATGGGTCTTACACAGTCTATCACGTTTCTCATCGAGATGCGCGGCATCCGCATCGCTGACCAGCAATTCCAGCGACGAACGGCAGCTGGCCTGACCATGGTCGGATCAATCGTTGAGACGGCTGCCAACAACGCGGACAAGGTCCGCAAGACGATCGAGGGGGGCATCAAGAGCTTCATCAACTCCAAAGACCCCATTGTAATCACCGACTCTTCCAAGGTTGAAGATCGAGTCTTCACCATGATCGACCACACCAACGGCTCTCTTGTTCAAGCCCCGATCAAGTTCGCTTCTACTACGCCTACCACTGCGAACCTTACGCGCTCCCGCCCAGAGGCATACATCATCCCCGTCGCGTGGGCAGACGTAGCCGAGCGTCTACGGGTCTCAGGCCTCGAAGTCGAGACACTGTCCAAGCCATGGAGCGGCACCGTCGAGGCTCTGAACATCACTTCGGCAGAGCTCAGCGGTAGTTACTATGAAGGTGCAGTCCTGGCTACGGTGACGGCCAATGCCAAGAAGCGTGAGCAGAAGTTGCCGGCCGGAAGCTTCCTTGTGAGCACGAGGCAAAAGAATGCTGGGATTGCGATTAATGCGCTGGAGCCTGAGAATATTGATTCGTATGTGAGCTTCAACATTATTCCGGTTGAGGAGGGCGATGAGTATCCCATTTTTAGGGTTGTTTCGTAGGTGCTTCGTTGACTGGAGTTAGATCCCTTTATATAGATGACAGACATAGATCAATCAAGATTTGCCCTTATCTTGGGATCTAACACCTCTTGCTGATGTTGTTAGTCTTCGTGGGTGGGTACCTACTATCGTCGACCCAATGACTTACATCCGGAGGTATGGTCACATGAGTGATTATACTTGATGCGCATCTCTTTCAGCTTTACGGAACTGTCTCACCTTGGTTGCGTAGTTTTGACCTGTCACCATTACGCCCAAGATCGACCATTGAGGGGGAGTGGTGGTGAACCGCACACAAGTCTTGGTGTTGGGATCTACTGACACTAAACCAAACTAAGCAGGCCGATGGAGACGACAGCCACTTTCATGCACCACAGGTTCACGACAGTTATCGTGTCATGTCATAGGGCGCGTTATCTCCAACAGACTCCTCGTACAGGTCTCCGCCCGATAAGTGTGCGCAGGCATCTGATTGTGTATAATAGACGGGCAACGGACGGAAAAGCTGCCTGCTAACACCATCAAGAAGATTGAAGCAAAGTTATCTATCCCGCATTTAAAGTAATATACCTTCAATTTCTCATCATGTGGTCAATTGGCCGACGTCGAGCAAGCAAATCCATCGCATTCAAGTCTGTGCGATGTGCTATACCTCGTTACACCGTTGAGAGCTTCAGTGGCCCAGGCCAAGCCTACGTTTCCACTCTGCACGCCAAAATCAACAGCCCACCTCCAAAGGTCGTCAATAGCCAAGGTTGCTGGCTGGAAACGCAAGATGGTCATCGCATTCTCGATGCGTCCTCTGGCGCCGCTGTTGTCTCGATTGGCCATAATGAACCCAGAGTCAAGAAGGCGATCATGGCCCAGCTCGATCGCGTGGCATACTGCTACAACCCATTCTTCACCACCGATGCAGCAGAGAACATCTCTCAGTTCTTGACAGAGTCCACGAATGGCGAGATGAGCAAGGTCTTTGTGGTCAGCTCAGGTGCACAAATTCCTTTTATAGTTCTGCACCAGCAGAATGGCTTGCTGACCCTGCCTAGGCACGGAGGCTGTTGAAGCAGCTTTGAAAATCGCTCGGCAGTACTATACAGAACTGCCAACACCGCAACCCTCGCGAACGAGGTTCATTGCCCGGAAGCAGTCATACCATGGCAACACGCTTGGTTCTCTATCTGCGGGTGGCCACAAAGCCCGGCGGGGTATCTACGAGCCGATACTATCTACGAGCGTCTCCCATGTGTCCCCGTGCTATCCATATCGGGAGATGAAGCCTGATGAGACAGAGAAGCAATATGTTGCTCGACTTGCCAAAGAGTTGGATGATGAGTTTCAGAGAGTAGGCCCTGACACTGTTTGTGCGTTCATAGCAGAGACGGTGTCTGGAACCGTAAGTTCAGATCCTGCGAATCTCTTCTCTAGTTCTAATGTTCTTTAAGTCGCTCGGTTGCGTGCCGGCCGTGCCAGGCTACTTCAAAGCCATGAAGGAAGTTTGCGACCGTCACGGTGCGCTCCTAATTCTCGACGAAGTTATGTCTGGCATGGGTCGGACCGGTACTTTGCATGCTTGGGAGGAAGAGGGCGTGGTTCCAGACCTTCAAACAGTCGCCAAAGGCCTCGGGGCCGGATACATGCCCGTGGGAGCTCTGCTTATTAACCATAAGGTGGCAGATGCTCTATCACAGGGATCGGGAAGCCACCTCCACAGCCAGACTTATCAGGGTCACCCAGTGGCATGCGCTGCTGCGTACGCAGTTCAGTCTGTTGTGAGGGACGACAATCTAATCCAGAACGTACGAGAAATGGGAGATCTGCTAGGCAAGAGTCTGAAGGAAAACCTCGGGGGGCACAAGCACGTCGGAGACATCCGCGGCCGTGGACTCTACTGGGGTGTAAGTTGTAAAACTTCTCCATGTTAACTTGCATCAACTGATATGTTTTAGATCGAATTTGTCGTCGACAAAAAGATCAAAGAGCCGTTTCCGCTCAAGGACCAGATTGGAATGAAGTTGCACAAGGCCGGCTTGGCACCAGAGCACGGCGTCTCTCTGATCCCTGCCACGGGGAACATTGATGGTGTTAATGGAGACATGGTGATAATCTCGCCTCCGTTTACCATTACGAAGGAAGAAATTGAAGCTGTGGTGGATAAGGTTGAAAAGGTGGTCGATTTTGTTTTTGATACATAACTTGTAAGTCATTATTGAAGGCAGCTCGAGCCTTTTATTTAGCGTAACTCGTGTCTATATGTCAATCCGTCTCGAATTATAACGAAGTCATTCTGCTTCACATTATGAGGGCTTGGGTTGGCCCACCCAACAGACTCGTCCAGCGAACCGAAGACTGAGAGGCCCAAATTTCCTTGACTTGTTCGATAGCCCGCAATATGTTCCAACAGCCAGTCCTATTATGAAGTGAGACCAACTTATCCAGGAAAAAGTCCCGGTGGTCTGCCGTCGAGCTCTCCGCTGCAACGATGAAGTATGGCCAAGCGAGGAAATGCAGTCCCACAATGTCTATATATGCGTCCACCTGTTCGATGGTCTGCTTGAATTTCTCGACCAAGGGAACGGTCTCTTCTGCTGGAGGGTTGAAGAGTGCTCTTTGAACATAAATATCGCAGGCCGAGGTGGTCAAGTCAAGTAGCTGGGAGAGAAGGCCCTCGAGCTCAGGATGGAACTGAAGACACCATCTTATGAACTCAAGACACGCTTGTTGTTGAGCTTGGATGAAGTGAGCTCCGTTGGTCTCGTTGAAGAGAGATTCTCCAAAGAGACATACTCTATACATGAGTAAGCAAAGGATCTGTAATTTTCTGGAATGCTGTGTGGATTTACCTGAGAATTTGCATCTGAACAAACTTCCGCAGCTCGGAACTCATAGAATCTAGACTCTGCCCAAGCGTATTGACCACAACCCGCAACGAGCCATACACAAGCTTGAAGTTATCACTGCCAGTAATCATCTCCCGTATATGAAGCAGGAGCAGCACAGTCAGCGCCGACTCATCGTCCTGGGGGGCGCATTGGTTGGACCTCGCAATGAGATCTCGCACGAGGCTGCTATACGCCGTCGGTTCGAGGGATACGGTGGTGCCGCTTTGAAGGGACAGATGTTGTTCGACGATGACGACTACTGCTTTTCTGACCAGCGGATCAATCTCGGCTTGTGGCAGCACGAGATCTCGGTATCCGTTGAATCCGAGGTTGATCACCGCGATGAGGTTGGCGATGTGATTTGAAACTGGCTGGCGTGTTAGCCACCCGACTCTTCATGTATGCTCACGTGGGTAACTTACAGTATTGGAGACAGAACCTAGTTTTTCCATCAATATGGTCTAAGCTTCTCTCTATTTGTGATACCCTGCGCTTCTCAAGTGCAAGTTGATGCATACTGCGTCTCTCCGTCTGGGTATCCTTTTGGGCATCTCGGGGTTCATCATTGATCAAAGCTTCTTCATCGGCTTCCTCTCGACTACCAAGCGATGTGAGTAAGTATTTGTTTTCAACTTTGAGTTGTCCGACGGAAGACTAACCTGGTCTGCGCTGTAGCTGGCGAATCAATGACAGGCAGGGATTTGCCTACAAACTTCCCGCGAGCGGCGATGCCATCGTTGAAGCGATACCGTACGCCCAAGCCACTGCATGCGACTCCTTTAGAGGCGCATTTTCCGCAAGTGGGCTCCTGGCGATCGCAGTCTATGCGCCGACGGGAGCATTGGTAGCATCCTAGTACAAGTCAATGTCTTTCAGGCCAAGGGAGCTGTGACTCAACAGGAGGGACAAAGTATCTTGGTGGAAGATTTACCTCTGACTTTGGGTCTTTTCTTTCTGACATCTGCGCCATTCAAAGACTGCGGTGCCATGATGGGCTTACCTGGAGAAGTTGAGCCGGCTCTATTTGGCGGATTCCGTCAAGAGGACAACGGGGTTGAGGTGCTGCTGAACTGGATGCGCGCGTGACGATACGAGAGGAGAATATATGGAGTCACTTTCTAGGTAAGCACATGGTACTTTCAAACCAGATACGCCTGACAAGATATTCTTGCCGACTTGCGATGTGAAGTCGAGGAGGCGAGATAGTAAATCCCTGGACAAGACTTGCCCGGTAGCGGCGGTAGGTCACCCGGGCCCGCAAATCGGCGATAAGGCAAGGCGGGGTGAGTTAGGATAGAACTGGACTAGCACGTACAGTATATAAACGGCCCTGGTCAGACGGGGCTGTTGGAATTGCTGCGATAATAAATGCCGAAGCAGGGAAATAGTTATCCAATGCCTGTAGATAGTGATGGTTAGACGATGCGGAGTGGAAACATGATCACTAGCCGAGTGGAGGCTATGCTACATTGCTATTAAGAACCCATCGCGTACCAAGTTACCGTTCAAATACTTTTAGATGAGCAGATCAAAGTTGTAGATATGGAGGTAGAACTCGGTGTTTTACGATGTTTACTTCTGGATCAACGTAGACGAGCGCCTGCGAAGTTGTGAATCTCTGGCGGGATCCGACGTTAAGAAACTCACAGCAAGTCGCAATCAACTCCGGCTCGACCGGGACTTATTTCAAACTATCAAGTCATCCCTAGCTAATCAATATCCTTAGCCCGCTGTTATTACTGTCTGTGTCCCATAAAAGTATGCCTTATTCGGCATCCCAATCGTTTCATGTTCGTGGCCGACTTTCTCCCGGGTGGTGATCGCAGTCCCATGAGACTCCTCATCTCCTCCACCGTTTCGCGGCTGCAACTGTAAGGTACTATCACCCTCCATGTGTCTTGAACACTTGGGCAAGGCCCAGGCAAGCAGAGGTCTAAAGGTTGGAAGGCAAGCACAGATGATGGCTGAAGTGAGCTCCGCCAGAGACCATGAGGCTGCGGTGACATTCCACCACGTGTGATCCACCTGCGGTGTGAGCCATTGCATCCTGAAAATCGACACGGCCACGGTACTGTGAAACAGTTAGCCAACATTTTCGGCCACATGTATTCCATATTATCAAACTCACAAGACGCCAATTGTGAAAACTCCCGACAAAAAGATCTTTTGGGGGCGTAGCAACCTGAGCTTCCAGATCAGCGGGAGTGGCAGTACCATCATCGCGACATCGGTCACAATGTTGATGACTCCGTTAGTGTACCACAATGCGCCCTGATTAAAAACACATTGGGCCTTTATGCCAATGTCCCACACGGCCTCTAAAGGGATGCACACGGTAAAGGACAAGACGAAGTTGGCTGCGCCCCAGAGTGCCACGATAATGATGGCCGCCATGTAGAAGGCTCGCAGTTTAGATACCGACATCAGCCGGTAGTATTGAAGTAGAAAGGTCATTTTGACGGCGACCAAGGCCATGATGTAGAAGAAGACGGATAGCCAGAAACCCTAACGATAATGAGCACGGGGAAACCAAGGGCAACCAAACTAGTTGAACATACTCGGCGGTACAGCTTCATGTCCGCATCTGATACCGTCCACTCGTGTCGTCCAAGGCCGTGCCAAGTCACTGCAAAGAGTCAACTACTGTTCCAACGGGGGTGCTCAATGTCCATGTTTCAAACTTACTCGAGATAACTGCGCTTCCGCATCCCAGTATGCAAGCCTAAGACAGTATTGGTATCAGCGCACTTCATTCAGTAGGCCAGAAGAGGGTGTTTTACCAGGGTGATGCCCGCGGCAAGGTCATCCAGGCCGATTGAACAGACGAGGTAGCGACACCAGATGCGAAGCCCAATCATCAAAGCTGAGATGAACATTAGAGTCGCAGCAACGCCGATTATCAATTGACTCCTGTCCGCCGAAGCTGCGGCCATCATTTCTTGGTGATTCATGATTGCTCGCAGCAAGTCAACTGAAAGACAATAAATGATTGAGCATTGACCAGCGAGGAGTGCCGGGGTGAGCCATCAGATATGCATCCCGACTGCACGGATGACGCCAGAACTCAAACCGATTTGAATAACCCCAGACTCGGCCATCAGCTCGAAACGGTCAAACCGCCCGATGATGGCGTCGGGCTGGTCCAGTCCAGCTGTGGATCGTCGGCGGGCGAGAAATGATGGCGGATACTCTATGCCCGTTGCAGACAAGAGGCGTCGTCTGACACAAGACCAGCACAGCCTCGAAATCAGCCATGAACGCGCCCAGATCGGGGACTTTTGGGCTCAAGTGACGCCAAACCAATGGTTTGGTCACGATTAAGGCGTGCGATGTGCGTCTTCAGGGCGTTCCTGGACGATCTGTGGCCGGATCTGGCGGAATTTTCGGCCTTGAGGATCGGCGGACGAGGCATCATCTTGAACCGCTGGACACGAGCCTAAGAGTCAGATCATCTCGGGCAAAAGGTCGAATCTTATTTCCGGGTAAGTAAGTTGTCATGTCCCAGCGTATCATTGCCATCTGTCTTACATTCGGCCCGTCTAGAATACAGACACCGAGAGACTGGAACTTGTGCCACAAAGTCATGACTACTGTTTTAGCATTGATATTGACTTCATCGTCCGATAACTCGGCCGCTGTGAAGCTTTCTGTGTCATAACCTTGGTCACGCCCCCAGTTCTTAAGGGATGACGGCTGGGTCTGGGTAAGGTTGAGGCTCCAGACCCACGGATTTTGAGATCTGAAACAGGTGCGCGTGGGCATTTGGAAGCAAAAGTGGATCTCTCATTGGCATCGCTATTTGTTAGTCTGGCGAAGCCCAAAAGATAAGCCCTTGGACCAGGTGCTTGGAACGCCAACACGGGGACATGCTTGTATAGCGTGGACCACAGCCTCGACTACTGCGGCCAGCATCTCACATAGCAATCTGGAATTACAATTACGTGCTACTGACAGTTTGACCAGCTGAGCCCATTTATAATATGTTGCGACGTTCAAAGTGCCACATGTAAGGAGGGTTTGCTGACAACAAACTCAGCAAGCCTTGACTGTCGATATATATTCCCGTTGATCGGTGAATGCTTACTTTAATAGACACACTGTAATCTGCAGGCACCATGAAAAAGGCGTGCATTCCCAATGCTCATGGAGAGGTTTCATTCTGCGTCAAGCTTCAGCGCTGAGTTGCAACCTGTGCCTTCGTGAAAGCTACCCTACGCATCAATCAGCTTGGCCAGTTATTTCGGGCCGGCCTCTCCCCGAAATTGGAACAACGACGGCTCGTTTTCTTGTTTTCAGCTGTCAAGGCTTTTGCTCCTTTGTCGTCGGTGGCTTGGTGTCGCTAATGCTTCATTGGTTGGCCGTCTACAACCCGAAATACGAGCACAGCCCAAGTGACATCTCGAAGCATCCAGTAGTGGAATCATAATCGCGAAATACGATCAGTCATACAAGTTCCTTTACTGTTTCATTACATAAGGCTGGGTATCTTCATTAGAGCTTCTCGATGACACAACTGCCAGTTTATCGTTCATAATGGCTACAGCTCTTAAGCCCGGTTTTTCTGCCATCTTCTCAGACACACGGTCGGACGAGGATAGCAAGATCGAGCTCCTAGCCCGAAGTCAAGTTTACGGCAACAATGCGATCACTTCGTTCGACACTATCTCGCCATCAACAGTCGTTCCTCTGAGAAAGCTGAAGCACTGGCCCAGAGCTATGCTGTGTCCAGCCTGTCACGAACTATCCATCACTCGAGTTGAACGCAAGGTCTGCAGCGGCACGCAGTAAGCTTGGAATAGCCTCTAGATGATCCAAAGCAGTTAGGCTGACTTGTCTTAGTGCCATGGCTGCTTTGATGTTCTTTTGCACTGTCGTGGGAGGATCTATTGTGTACCTATCCAAGCCCTTCAAAAACGTGGAGCACTACTGCTGTCGGTGCAATCGGAGACTGGCAACATTTCACTTCAATACTGGGACGGAAATTCACGTGTACTGATTTCAATGTCAGGCCTCTTAGTTACTGACTGCTTTACAAACAAGAACCGGTCGCTGCTGTGAACCGGTGGCCAAGCTGTTATTTTCTGCAAGTACCTTCTGTGATTACCAATTTACCATACATGGAATAACGCGATCGCTATGAATGAAACAAGCCCCGTAGCCAAACGATTGATGTTCCGTGACGAACCAGAATCGTCATCTCTTCGGACTTGAAGCGTCGGCGACTCGGGAGCCACCTTTGAGATTCTCAGTATCGGCTCAATCCACCCTTCCACTGGGGTCAGTGTTGACTTGGTCTGGGTAGGCCTGCTTTGAGTGGACGTGGCTCCGGCAGTCTTTGTCGGCAAGGTCGCCTTGGATGACGGGCTCGCCTTCTCCAAGGGAGCATTGCCAAGGAAAGGCCCAATAATGCACTCGCTCATCAACTTGTTGTCGATGAAGCCACTGCCAGTCGAGTATGGTGTAAGGCTAAGCACGTATTCATGGGGAAAGCTGCCAGCTCCCCAGCCAACGAATCCGATCAAGACATCCGAGTTCTTGGCGATGAACTCATTCTGAGTACAGAACTTCTCCACGCACTAATGTTGTCAGCTTGGCGATCATGAACAGTTAGAATGACACGAGCTTACCGAGGGGTCCATCGATGCACCCGACTCTGAGATAATTGCCTGCCGTTTATTCTCCCTCAGCCATACAGCAATCGTGTTGAAGCCCGCTACGTTATCAGTCGTGCACTCTTCAAATGTTCCAGAATTGTTGATATCAAGGTACTTGTGAAGATCCAGTATCAACCCGTCCGTACTACCGTCTGGGTTCGTGACGGCGGCGAGAGCATCAGCACTCCCCGTCGAAACAAAAGTCTCAGCACTGGCGAAGTTGGTTCCAGGAAGAAGAATAATCTGCGAGTTAGCCCCCGCCTTTCGAATGCCTGTGACAACCTTCTGACACGTCTTTGCCCAGAGCGCAATATCCAAGTCGTGAGGCTCGTTCATCAGGCCAAAAATGACCTTGTCTACCTTGGCGTACTTGTGCGCGAGTTGACTCCAAAGGTCGACAAATGCCTCATCGGAAGGGCCTCCTTGACCGATGATGCCGCCGTCGTAGCGCGCAAAGTTGTGTACGTCAATCATGCAATAGGCGCCGGTGTCGAGGCAGGCTTGCATGAGCCGATCATACTGCTCAAACTTGATGGGATCCAACCTTCCACCGACTTGTTCGTTGAGAAGATATTGCCACGTGGTTGCTGATTTGTTCCAGATCAGCATATAGACTGTACAACAATGCAGTGAGAATACGTACGGAGACGAAAGGTGTTCAGACCGCTCTCCTCCACAAAATGCTTCATTTGACCAGCGCCATCAGCTCCCCCAAGCTCAGTAAGGGGAAACTTGGCGAACGGCTCAAGGGGGCAGCTGCCCTGTTGGTCTGTCAGTCATCGATTTTGTGTTGTAGAAGTATTCGCCTTACATCTATATCACAGCCAAAGTCGATGCCAGGGATGGCAACTCCCTAAGTCAACGTGTTAGCCAAGTCGTAGCTCAGGAACAGTTTGAGGTAGTAGTCTGCGCACCAAGTACTTGACTTTTGCCCAGGCGCCACTGATCAGTGCTAGTGACGAGAGGATACGTTTCTTGGAGTGCATGGTAAAAAAGGGTTTCAGTGGTGCTGTTGTTGCTTTGGGCAGATCAGAGAAGAGAAGCAGATACGTCAGCGTAGTTTATTCGAGTGAGAAAGACGGAAACAGAGGTCAGACCTTGAAGTGGCAATTCTTGAAATTGATGCGAGGGACAAATCTCGTCGAGTAGTGACTCAAAAGCTTACTAGCAACAGCTGAGGGAGGTTGGGGGGTTGTCGTCGGCTTGGATAGTAGACTGTAAGAGGGCAGACACCTTTGGGGAGCATCGAACAGAAGTGCCAGGGTAAATTTGACATGGATCTTACTGGCGCTTGGTTTATTTATGTTGACACGGGCAGACGCTCGTATCCCATTAGCACGTGGCTCAGGTTCGTTCGTATCCCACACAGGGCACATCCTAGTATCTACTAGCAGCAACGTCAAAGTTGGGCTTCTAATTGGCGTCGCCCCGTTGCTAGGCAACGAAACGCCAAGTCACGACCTACAGATGTGTGTAAAATAACGAACAAACTAAACGTCTCGAAACCACTGTGAAAGAATAAATGCAGTCTATTGTGGTCAAACAGATTCTCAATCTGGAGCCGACCTCCCGATTGACGAAGGGTCTCTCCGTAACCCCAGCAATGAGTCCCCTACTCCACTCCAATGTGGTCGACCACGCTACCGTTCGTCCGCATTCGGACGCCTCAAGTCGTGATGCGACAAATCTTTTAGCTGGTGGCTTAGAGTGACAGTCTCGTGGCGTGTCTTGGCAAGACTGGCCGAAACTCAGTTCACCCTACCTGCTTGACCATGGAGGCGATGTTGGCTTTGGCACTCGGACTTTTGAACATTTGCTGGTATAATCTTCTGTTTGTGTGAAATGCAAATCATCTGTTCACAGCCGTCTCAACTGTGTTATCAGACAAGCCGCCAGCATTATACCATCAACTAAAAGCATCTATCGATTAGGGTAGTATGAAGGGGAAGGCCGTCTTGCAATGGTAGCTGATTACAAATTTCCTACCGATGTGGCCTTCTGATGATTCATCTTAACTTTATTGGCCGCCTTCTTCCTTGTGTCCTCCTAGGGACTCTGCCTCTTACCTGATTCCGTCTCATCCTTATGACTCCTCCATCTTGTTCCCAGGCTGAACCGGGACAGTAGTATAGCTTGCCAGTAGTACGACAAGCTTCTCAAGAAAACGTTTGGGTCCCAAATATATGTGACGCCCTGACAATGAGAATATTGGATCATCTTTAGAGGCTTCATCTGCTTCGGGCGGATCATCCCCCCACGGGCCTTCCTCGAGGTAGGTGGCAGCAGCTTCAGCAGCTGTTCTGCCCTCAAAGTCCTTTATCTCACGCGCGGCGCCAAAATCAAGAAGCACAATAAAGTTCCGCAGGTCCAGAAATTGTTTTTTTTTGAGAGAGACGAACCAATGAATGGAGCGGCGTGCGACCATGGCCGTCCTGGATATTGACAGCGAAGTGGCATTCTCTCAAGACAGCACGCAGCACTGCTGGGGTTGTTGATAGCTGTGGGTTATGGTGAAGCGCCGTTTCACCGAGCATGTTGCAATGGCCAACTTTCAGGCCACGAACGACGAGAGCTTCGATCAAACTTGGCACTATATCTTGGAAGTCTAATAGTTCAGGATTCCCAAAAAGGACTGTATTTCCCTCTGGTGATGTCGCATTAATGTCGATGTTGAGTTCGTTGATAACAAAGTCCACCCTTTGTAGAGCCTGATCCACGGACCAAACTTGTGAAAATGCGGCCCGGAGTAACTTGATATGCGGCGCTGTCGTAGCTCCCCAACGGTTTACGAGGAGGCGGGCCAAACCGAATTCGCCGAATACAACCGCTGTAGCCAGCGGCGTATCGCCCTTAGTATCCTCAATGTCCACGTTGTAGCCATGTTCCGCAATCAATCGGCGACATATTTCCGTATTGCCATACTCAGCAGCCGTGTGCAGAAGACTCTTGGGTAATAGTTGAGGGCTATATTTGGTAGATTCCTCTCTAATCACCTTCTGTCCTGCTCTTGTTGATGCAAGAAGGCTGAACATGTCAAGCCCTCCCCGCACGGCGCAATGAGCAGCCGTTTCTCCACGCCAGTTTCTTATTGAGGGGTCTGCGCCATGCCGTAATAATAATCGAGCAATCTCTGGCGAGTTCTTTCGCGCCGCTGAATGCAATACTGTGCCTTCATCTCCGAAACACCCAAGTTGTTGGTTGACTTCTTTATTATTGCGCCATATTCGAAGTGGGATACTTCTTCTGCAGAGCTGGTATTCGGCTAAGAATATCAAGTCTGTTTCGCAAGCCATGTGAAGAACTGTGCAAGGCGGGCCCGTTCGAAGCTCGTTCTCAAACCACCATTCTCGTACTGGTGAAATTTTGCTGAAAAATTCTCTGTTCACGCCAACAACAGCCTTAACGCTGTCGCCCACCCAGCGCATATGATGGAACCAGTTTCTCCTTGCGTAGGCCATGAGAGGGCCCTTGTAGTAGTATTCATCAGTAGCGAGATTTTTCCACGCTTCATAAGAGTAATTATGCGACATGTATGATATCAACCTGTTCGTAATGATGACATTTGCCTTCCTCTTCTCAGTGAGGATTGGTAACAGCGCAGAACTCGAAGCGAGGCCAGAGAGGAAGTCTTTGGCGCTCTGATGGACAAAGCTGACGTGGAGAGTGCGCGAATTCTTCGGATCGAGGAGAGCTTTGCCCGGTTTTGATTCCAAGGGCCGGAGATGAATTGCTTTGGAGAAGCGAAAATTACCTAGTGGGTGATCCCCCGTAAACAGCTGAAGCAAATGCCCGCAAGACTGAATGTATCCTAAACAGATCTCTTGTTCGCTTAGATGCTGGGTCGAGTGGATATCGATCGCGAGGCAAAGCTCGGGGATGGTCAGCGGACGTGCAGCGAACAGTAACCACATCAGCATATCAGCGACAGCTCGTTTGTTCGCGGGGCTGATTGCTGTCAATATTCTGCTATAGACAGCGGTGAGTCCACGTGGAAGCGTCGAAAGAGCATCCTCCATCTCGCTCAAGGTCTTCTTCTCCAGATCCTGAGCCATAAAGCTCACCCATAGAAAAGTACATTCTGCGCGCTGCTGGAAGGTTGTTTCGATGTGATGCAAGAGAGGTGATCCCTCTATCCCTTTCACTCTCGCCAGGTGGCCAACTCGGTCAGCGATGTATAGCTTTACGTCGGCCTCCAGCTCATCAAGTGTGATTCTAGGGAATAACGAGAGGGCATTCGGTAAACTTTCAGGCAGTTCTCTGCTTGTGGCGATGAGCTTCAAGTTATTAGATGAAGAACCTTCTCCCGTCTTGGTGAACATAGTCTTTAGCTTGAATAGGAGTGACGATAAAGACGACTCGTCGCACTCATCAAGAGCATCTAGCACGCAGTAGACCTCGTGGTCACCTAGGGACTCTAGTATTGTCGCAAAAATCCGCTATAGGGTTTCGAAAGATTGTGCTGAAAAAAGGTTATCACCTTGCATTCTCTAAGTCGGCACGATGCACGAAATCAGATGATTATGCTGTTGGATTAACTGGATCATGAGGCTGCGGAGGATGTTGACGGTCGTGTTGCGAGTCGCCGCCTTGTTGTCGCAAAAGAAGTAGATCATAGAAGCCCCGGTCCTGGAGGCCTTAAGAAGTTGTGTTAGGAAAACCGAGATCATGGTCTTTCCCTTCCCAGGGGCGCCGGATATCCATAAAAGTCTAGATTTGGCCACGTTCTAGGCTTAGTACTGTTCGGTCTTCGGAATCCATTCGCATGTGCCCCGGGTTCTGTGCCCCTTGGCTGTGGTGATCGCTTCACGGTCGCTCACTGGGTCGGTAATAAATAAGGCTCGAAGACATTGTTCCTCGTCCGTACCAGATTAAAACGATCGCTCGAGATTTTGTATGCGGGACTGGAGCCGCGTGAAGTTTTCCTGGCCTTGATTTCTGGGTTTATGTTAATGGACCGAGCGCGTCAAACCGGGCATGGGAAAGTAGTAGGGCACTCACAAGTTGATGATGGCAATCCGATCGCTCAGGGATGACTTCAGACGCTCAATCTGTGCAAAGAGCTCCCGGATTTCTGATTCTTGCAACAAGCCCTTGGCAACCTTCCATGACTTTTGGCCTAAATTGTCTGTCTTTGTAAAGTCGATCTGTTCGAAAGTTTCTAGCAGCGTTTCGGAAAGAGACTTGCATCGCTCGTTGTAGGCTTCAAGTCGTTAACCTGAAGACTCGGCGATGCTTCGACTGCCGTAATGAGCTTCTGAAGTTCTTCGATTTCTTCGCTCTAGGTTTCGATCTCACCGGGTGTATCTCGATATTTGTCCCGGATTCTCTTCGAGTACTGGATGATCTTTGCGCTCTGCGCGACAAACTGGCCGCAGGCGGCTACGATCCCGAGCACCTCAGCCATGGCAGAAGAGGGGGATATGGAACCCTGCTGGATACTGCGACATAAATTGCATAGGCGCTGAAGGGGTGTTGGCAGATTGACTGAAGGTTTGCGTACGTCAACTCCCCGGCGGCAGTATGGGTTGAATGTCCGGTTGAGGAGAGATTGAGAGGGCGATTGATCAACAACGTAGACGGCGCGTGAAGGGATAAATGAGGGGAAATGAAATCAGGCTTTCGGCAAGGCATTCTGGGCCTGTAAATGCCTGCAAGCTATGCACGTCTGGCTAGGGTTCCTGCTTGGCCTTGGTGATTGGGCGTGAAGCCGAGCCTGGTTTGGATTGGTGGTCAGAACGACGCAGCTCAACGCGGACCTTTTGTCGACTCGTTCCGGGCGCGAAGTATTGCTCATTCAATTCAATTCAATCATACCTTCAGTAAGCCTACGTCAGCAGCTGGTTGCTGTTGCGAGGGTTCACGTCGCTTGGCTCTGCATTCAGCCCTATGTTTTACAAGTTCCAGGTTGCAAATCCCTACCCGACTAGCACCATGCAAGCCGCGGGAGAATCCAAACCCCTGCAAAAACATCGGGTTACCTTACTCTTTACACACCATTACTTCGCGACGCTCTATATATAGCTGGCAAGAAGGCAGTAAGCTCGGCAACCGGAAAGCCCTCTGGCAGGGTACAGACCTTTATTCCTTGCAGACCGAGCTTACGATGCAGTCAGACAGGCGGGGGGCATGGCTCAGGCAAACGATCAGCCCTTTTTTCTCTCTTTAAAACTGTCATGCTCCCCAATTTTTGGTCCGTGCAAGATTCTCCCCTGTTTCTATATTGGTTTAAGCTTAAATGACAGCGGTCTGGTTACCATGTCTCATCAGCAAGACTACGAGCGCCTATGGAGTACTATCGAGCTAGCACCCATCTACAAACCCGAACGGCCGAGGTTTGAGCAACATAGCTCGACCCGGGACGACGACCCATTCTTCAAGTCTGATCCCGCTGTTCTTTCAAGAAACACAGAAGCGACCGAGGCCGAGTCCACCGCAGACCTACGTCCGATCCGAAAGCCGAGAGACCCCCTAACGCTATGGCATCTCTTCCTCGATATACTGTTCGGCCTCCCGGCGCTGGGGTTTCTCGTCTTTGCGATTCTGGTAAACGTCAACGAGGGCCTGCCGTTGGATCAAGAGCCTGCACCGACGCTGCGAGCCGTTGCTACATATAGCCCTACCATCTTCCCCATCGTCTTCGCCGCCATCGCCGTCAACTTTCTGAAAGCAGTGGCCGCCTGGAAGCTCGAACGAGGCATCTCGGTGCTCAGCTTGGAGATACTTCTCAGCAGCCGGACTGTCTATAGCACCCTCGTTTTGCCCATGGCGCTGAACACTGCCAACGTTCTAACGCCGCTTCTCTTTGCGCTGTGGGCCCTTTCCCCTCTTGGAGGCCAGGCCGCCCTTCGTGTTGTGGGATCAGCTCCCTCGACTCAGACGGAGCCGTGGAACGGCCGGTATGTCGAGTTTAGAGGAGATCTTCCTTTCCAAGAAGGCGGTGACAGTGTTCCTCATTCTCTCCCTGCTGTCATTGCGACCTTTGGCGCTGCTCTTTCTAGCCCTCAGGAAGTCAAAGCCGCTGGCCAAGATACGTTTGGGCACCTCAAGATCCCTATGATTGAGTCTTTCAATGATACTCTGACAAGTGCCACAAAAGACGGGTGGTATGCGGTCGCAGACCAGAGCGAGGTTGTGTATTCCTCACTCGCGGGCATTCCGATTGCCTCAAACGAGCCATTCAATCGTGTCTCAAACTACACGTTCAACTTCACGACGTCCTATATCCGCTCAGAGTGCAGCGTCAATCGATACAGAAGCTTGAGCAACAAAGCGTGGAAAGCATCCCTGGACAAGGAACGTCCGAAACCAAAGTCACAGGAAGCACCAAATAAGTATCATAACGGGTTGACCATGGCAATCGAGGTCGTTCAGCGATATGATGAAGACAGCCACAGACCGATGAAACTCAACTTTACGTCATATACATCCAATACCACCACAACGGCTCTTTGTGAACTCACAACTTCATACATCGAGGTTGATGCAATGTGCCATCGTGCCAATTGCAGCGCCGTCCACGTGCGTCCCCTGGACCACGACTACGATACCTCCAGTACGGTACTCAACGGCCTAGCGCCTTCTGGCGATATGGAGTACTATGACGAACAATACTGGTCATTTCTGAGCTACTTCGTCAACTCTTCCAACATACTCTGGGACTGGGAAGAAACAGCCGACCTTTACTCGTCGCCAGTTGAGCTTTACATGACTCATCCTGACATACCATATGCCGTGCTGCCCAACGGCCGCGGCTGGCGAGGCGAGGAGATCTGGCCCGTCGGGGATAGCCTCTTTTCCCAACGGTTCACCCAACTCCTCAACAGCTTCTGGCTTGCGCAGATCGCGCCCTTTGCGCCGATGGGGCGGATCAACCTGACGACAGCCGACGATCTCAAAAAGGAGCTCAAAACGCTCCGCTGGCGAAGTCTGCACGGAACACAGACTCCCGACATACTCGTGCTAGAAGCGGAGAAGCCATGGCTTGCGGTTCTGATTATTGCATCTCTCGTCATGCTATCGGCCGCCTTCATAGCAGCGATACTAAACGTGTGGCGACGCGGTCCAGATGTGCTGGACTATGTGACCAGTACCATTAGGGATAATCCCTATGTCAGTGTTGATCTGGGGCCGCAGGGCAATTCGATGGAAGATGGAGTGGATCGCACTAGAAGTCTGATGAACGTAAAGGTGCGTCTTGGCGATGTCCGGCCGGAAGACAAGGAGGGCTACATTGCCATGGCTACAACAGAAAAAGCAGCTTGTCTAAACAAGCTCGACGAGAAGAGGCTCTTTAGATAACGCTTCCAAGTTGAAGCAAATGTTTTTGGTTTCTGTGTGCTTTTCTGGCATTAGAAGCGCAGTTTCATGTTTTATTAGCCGAGCTATAAGTCTTCTTATCATAGAAAATAATATCCATCCTATACTAAATAAACTAGCTATGTAAACTTTCGTTGCTTTCTTAAAGGCAAGGAGCTTCCACGATAATAAAGGCAACGGCGGAGGACGACCATACATGCAGCTGAACTTCCGGCTTATACCAGCTAACATCGTACGGTGCTATATGCCATGTAAGTGTAAAGCTCAAGGTATCGAACAACCGATTGTTTTTGGTATTATGATGGACTACGCTGTGCTCAATAGAAAGCTGGCGCGCTAACAGAAATCTACTCTATTATTCGACCAATTTCAGTTAAGGGGCCTTGTGGTCTAGTGTTCTGATATTCGCTTCGTTTACTTTACGAATTCAGTGAAAGGTCCGGTGGTTCGATTCCCCGCAGGTCCAGGGGTTTTGCTTCGAGGTACGGCCTCGCTTTGTGGTTGTTGAGCGGCTTCTCTCTAGTCCGACGATGGTGATGTCCAGGTGGTAGGCCACAGCCAAACCTTGTCAATGCTGGTGTGCTAAATTCGGCTTCTGAGACGAGAGCGTTGTTGGGCTCCGGCAGACTGACATAATAAAGGTGAAAACAGCGGCTGCAAAAGACGGCGGCTCGCGTTATATGGTCAGAAACAGTTCGTCTGGTTGCTTGGGTGTGAGTGAATGTTATATTGAGTGGAGCACGACCGATCGTGGAGTATGTCTGGTCTTCACATATAACAATCTGATCTACTCTTCATCTGATATGTTGTTTCCTGACAGAAGTCTGCAAATCTTTCGGACGGGATTTACATGGCGCTATACATTGTTGGTTACTCTCAGAAACATCTGCATTCACATCGTTACCTTCTAGGTCAACCCTGTATGCTCCCTCTCTCAACCAGTCTCAGCGGTTTGACAACTCGACCTTGACCTTGGAAATGCTTCGGAAGACGTCGCCATCGCGGTGCATAGTCCAGACTGCTCTCTCCTCGTTTTCGCTTCTGGTCCCAACCCAACTTCACCTCGGCTCCAATAAGCCCTATCCAGTTCTCAACCTTCGCTCCATTATCTGCTCTGCCGTTCAAAATTCTCCCTTGCTCTAGATATCGACCGATGAAGAGCCATTGCCGGATTACGAAATCTGGGTTGACCATGGTGATCTCGAGGTTCTGCAACTTGCAGAGATTGTACGGTACCGTTGCGCCAATGCGGACGAGATACTTGACCGTTTCGATCTGGCGATGCGAGATTGCCGTAAGTAGAGGCGTACCGTGCTCCTGGCACTGGCTTTCAATGATATCGTCTTGTAGCTTGCGGAGTTTGTGAATTGCTTCGATAGCCCCCCAGCGTGACGCTCGACAGACTAAGCTGTGACTTTGCGGTGTTGCGAGACCCAGGAGGCCCTGAAGTTCGTTCTTGCTCAGGAAAGGGCGTAGCAAAAGCAAGTTCTCGGCCAATGAAGAAAGCGTTTGGCTGCCGTCCTGGTGAAAAAGAACATCTGGCCATGGCTCAACTCTTTGGGCTTGCAGCAGACGAACATCCCTGTTCAACAATGACCGCAAATAGGCTGCGGAAGGACTAGCTAGTAACAAGTGAGCGGCAGATATCCCAGTTAGACGAGCTTGGTGAAGGTCGATTCCTTGATCGACATATCGGTGAAAAAGTGCGGTGTTAACCTGGGCATTGCTCTCTGCCATGGTACCCAGAACATTTACTCCGTAGACATCGATTATCTGGTCAAGATGATATGGCTGCGTGAGAAGCTCAACCAGATCCCACTTCCCGTTTCTACATGCCACCATAAGCGGTGTTTCACCTGTGCATGACGAAGCATCAGGGCGGGCACCTCGGCTGAGAAGATACTGAACGGCTTCCCTGGACCCTTTCCAGGCCGCGCAGTGAAGTGGTGTCCAATTGTTCTTGTCTGTCGACTCGATATCAGCTCCTTTGTCGACCAATGCCGAGCATGCTTCCACTTTATTGAAATAAGCTGCAGCATGAAGCGCCGTGCCGTTCTGCTTGGCAGGTAAACGCTGATTAACAAATGCCTTAAGCCTGGCTTGTGGTGGACGAAACTCTGCATCCTGAATCGTCTGCGGCCTGATCCGAACATTAGTTTCTGGCAATCATGTGTGACAAGGGCTCAACAGAGAGGTTCGTTCACTCACACCGGCCTTTTTGCATTTCCATATTTCTCCCAGAACAAATCCAGCAGTATTTTGAGCCCCTCAAAGTTTCCAGAGTTCACGGCTGTGAAAAGAAGGCCGTGGTGCGAATTGGAAAAGTCGCCCCCCTTCTTCCCAGTACCTCGCGACTAGCCCTGGCAAGATAGAGTTGAATTTTGAACACGCCACCGCCATGTCCAAAGGTGTTAAAAGAACCCCATCAGCCAAGCAGGAAAACGTTGAGACAGGTGCGCCGCTATCCAAGAGCCACTGAACGACCTCGAGGCTTCTGTCTTCGCCGAAGGCCAGAGGCAGCAATTCTTTGTAACGAGGATGGCTCAGGTCGACATCTACTGGGCATCCAAGAGCGTGAATTCTTTTGCAAGCGACAATATCGTTAATCATAACGGCCGCTTGGAGACTGCCTGCTAGTTCTCTCAGCACGCCCGGGGACGTGATCAAGCTATTGTTATCCAGGACTGCATCAGAAAATTCCTGCAGAGCTGCAACAATAGCTGCATTGCCAGTCGTATAGGCGTAGACGCTGGGAGTACATCCTGCTTTGCAGGGTTGTTGTTCGGCACCCAACCTGACCAGTGTCTCGACAGTCTCAAGATGCTGGTTCTGGACAGCCAGATGCAGCGGGCTTAAGCCTTTTCGATTGACAGCGTCGAGTTTTCCACCACGGGCCTTCAGCAACTCGATAGTCAAATGTCTGTCAGCTCGAGCAGCATAATGCATAGGAGTTTCTCGGGCGTTGTCTCTGGCTTCTAGATCCGATAGCAAGCCTTGGTCTAGGTAAAACTCCAAGCATCTTGTATGGGCGTTCGTAGAGGCTAAATGAAGTGCATTTCCACCACTGTGTCTTGCCCCGCCCATTATCGAAGCCCAAGTGTGATTCCAGTGGGAGGCTTCAGATTGATCCTTTGACTTTGCCATTATTTTTGCCAAGAGATGCCCGGAATCTATGCAAACTGCTGCCAGTGGTGCATCGAAGTAATTTCCTGCTCGGGCCCATGGGTCAGCCCCAGAGTCCAGAAGTAGTTCAGCAGTGTCCACGGCGCCCCTTAAAATGTGATGAACCAGTGGCGGCCCATGATAAGCCATGGCCTCACGTAGGTTACAATGCCCTAGGAGCAGCTGCAGTTTTGATAATGTGGATAATGAGCCGTAAGCTTCCCGTCCCTTGCCTGCGGTGAAGTGAAGAAGACCACAACCGCCAAGCGACTCATTTTTCCGGTTGAGTTCACTCGGAGTTGCGTGCGCCAAAAGAAGGTTGAAGCTAGATCCGCCAACGCCAACACCAGGGAAGCAGGCAAACTCAAGTGACGAAAGCCTATCCACCCTTGTGCAAGTTTTCACGTCTTTCTCAAGGAGTATGGATATCATCGTCTCGTCGTCATGATGAATTGATAGGTGTAGAAGTCGAATAATGTCGGGCTCGTTGGCTGCACTGGACCAGTATTTTGTCTCGTTTAATACGGATAACACAACCTTAGAGAACCACTGCCAACAAGGCAGGCGAAATGGCATTGCTCTGTCTGAATGCATCAAGCTCTCGGAGATCCCTGTTGAGTGTTTCGCGATAGTCTCAATAAGCGGGATGATGGCTGATCGGTTGTTTCTCTCCTCGTAAGATCTGATCACTCCGATCTCGATGAGGGTTGACAAGAAACACTTGAACCATGTGAGATCTCGTCTTGATTCCATGGCGGTTGCCATCAAAGTTGAACAAATGAAGGCCCAGAGAGTGTTCGCTTCTTCAGGATCTGACGCAGCAGTGCTGGGAAGCAAAGCTGTAAGGACTTGATGTCGCGGACTAGCTTCCGACTCCAAAGATCGAAGTAACATCAGCTCCAGCGGTGTTCGGAGATCTAGTTGTCGTCGCTGTTCTAAGGCGAATGTCTTCTTTAACAAATGAATGCACTCCGTTGTTATGTCTGTAGCGAGAAAGTGTAGGGGACTTCCGACATTGCTATCTTTGACGTCGACCAAAACTTCAGCTTCAAACAGGGTTTGGAGAACCTCAACTGATCCTAGCCGAGCTGCAATTTGACCAATGGATGCATCACTATTCCAAAACTTGCTGGAATTGCAAAATCTTAGGAGGAGTAGCACGGACTCTTTGCAGCCATGGTTCAACGCTGTGCAAATTGGCGTCTCGCCGTCATGCGATATCGTTTGCAAAGCTTGGCTCCTATCTTCGAGCGTGATGAGAACTTCCAGTGTTCTCGTCCAATTTTTCCTAGCGGCAACATGCCACAGAGTTTTGTTTTCCCCATTCGGTACAACAGTCGATGCCCCATGTTGTAACAAAGCTCGAAGTATGTCCGGGTCATCGTCATGGACACACATGTGAGCTGGTGTCGTACCGTCTTTGGCACTTGCGTTTACTTGAACACCATATTCCAGGAGCCCATTGACAACATCAAATGAACCCCAATAAACGGCTATATGTAGCGCTGTCCAATCCGGTCTCTCGTCATCGATCCCAATAGAGCGTACGTACTCACGGTGGGTGCTATGGAGGAAGCGGGTTAGTTCGACAACATTGTTGTTCTTGATAATCAAATAGAGGTGCAATCGAATGTTTTCGTGGTTGGGCTCGTTCATCGTGAATAGCTCCAATGCTTGAGATGGCATGTTGAACCCAAGATTCTTGACAACCCCCAAGGTTTTTTGGTACAGGCGCGTCCGTGGCGCGTCTGTCGCTCCAGCTTCTCCAAGTACATCAAGTAAGTTTACGAGGTCCGTTCTTTCATTAAAATGCTCCAGATTTTCACTTGAATATCCCCGATATTCTTCCCACAAGTCGTTATAACTGTCATCGAAGGATACCAAATCTTGTTCATGGACCTCAACTCCGGCCTTGATGAGATCTACCACCACTGCAAGCCTTTTTTTGTTTCCCCTGAATCGAAGCGCAAGAGATAACGTAGTATAGGACAGAAAGGGAGTCGTAAGCTGCAGGTCCGTTCGGGATCCGGCATCTAGTAGCAACTGCACCGTCTGTTGATGTGCCAAAGACGACACAGCTTTATGCAATCCTCCAATGAAGTAATCGTTGCAGAAGACGAAAAGACTCCCAACGGCGCAATGGAGTGGCGTGCCAAACTTGCTTTTAAGGCTGGCGTTGGCTCCATCATTCAGTAAGCGGCGACAGAGATGGGGTAATCCCAAGACCGCAGCCATGTGTAGAGGTGTGAAGTCCGGTCGAAGAACAGCAGAGATGACTGTGGCCGCTTCCCCGTTGTTTCTGCCGAAGCCGTCTCGCGCACAGAAACGAAATTCTGCTTTTTCCTCTGAAAGGCAATGGCGTATCAGCTCGATTGCCCACCAACAAAAACTCGATGACTTCGAAAAATGAAAGAGCTCGTCGAGGAGTTTCATACAGTCGTCGCCAATGGAACAATGGTGTAGATAGTACGGCAAGTAGACTGCTGCATGGTCGTAAAAAGGTCGATTCCTCGCCCTTTCCAGTATTTTCTCGATCTGATTTCCGGTTTCCTCGGGCATCTTTTCCAGGTTTTTCAAAGTCAGGTAACGGATGCAACGGGGTGCAAGGAGGTTGTAGGCTTTTTCTTGGGAAACACTATAAGCGCTGAGTGTTGGATTCTTCCAACATCCATTCTCATTCTCAAGGTATTCTTGCACTGTAAAGTGGGCAAACTCAAGGTGAGCGCCATTTTGGGCTCTCCGGACGAGACTGCCGCACATTCGTAAGACCTCCTCTTCGTCAATAACGTCCAGTTCATTCAGTTCATCTGAACCATCTTCGAGGGAGATAGCCTCGCGTATCATGTTGAAAGTGAGCGGATCAGGCCTCGTAGACCTGATCAACAACAGGGTACTCTTCACCAGTCGCCTTTGGGTTTCGCCGCGTTTATCCACCCTCTCAAGGATGCGATCATAGGTAGCGGGGAGTGTGGGCGGCAATTTGTCTAAGGCATCTCGACGAGCCTTGTCTGTTACAAGCTCACATAGGTGGTCGAGCTGGCAAGCCACCCACCGAAACCTATCGCGCCATTTAGCTTTTGCTCTAACAGGGCTGGCACGCCGTTGTATCAGCTACTTACATCCCTTGAGCCCCATCGACTAGCCTAGCCAAGATCTGATCTTTGAGGCTCAAATCTCGGAGCCTCAGCCTCCTGGAAGCTATGCGTTCTTCCAACTCGGACGCCACGTAAAGTTGAAGGTCTTCAGTGTGTGCTGCAATTTCATTGTGTTGAAAGCTTTCCACATGTTGCCCTATGGCGACATCTTGTCGGCTAAAGAAGGCCACGTTGGGGATTTCATCCCTCCGTGCTGAGATGAGCGCCATCAAGCTCTTCATGGTAAGTTCCAGGTTGTCGCCACATTCATCTAAACCATCGATAATAAGATAAACTCGACCGTACGAGGCGCACATATGCAGTAGCACTTCGATCAGCCTCTCTATCGAGGGTTCAGCGGGAAGATGACGATCCGACCTTAGTTCATCGTAGTATTGTTCCAAGACACCAAACGCACCCTCATCTTGTATAGCAAGCTGCGCGCACAGAGACGAGAGTATTGAAGAAGGCTCGTGTGTTTCAGCATCTCGGTAGGTGCAGAAGAAGTACGCCAAGGCTGTGCCAGGATTTGCTGCGTTACGTTGCAAACACTCTTGGATAATGGTAGCCGCTAGAACGGATTTCCCTGCACCGGGAATGCCGTTGAACCAGATCTTCGACTCAGGAGTGGCGTACCAGTCCTCGAAATCAGGGCCTTCGGTGAGCCAAAGGCCCGTGAGACCGTGGCGCAGCTGCAAGTTGGTCTCGAATTCGATGCGGGGATTGACCTTTGAGAAAACATCCAGAACCGCTCGTCTTCGCTTGTCAAGGGTTACTTTTGTCTCAATGTCCAGTATCTTCTTAACAGTCCGTTGAAGTTTATCAATCTGTCCCGTTGTGTCTGATTGCCGAGACAAGAGCAGTTTCAGCTTGCCCAAAGAGTCGGCTGCCAGGGCGAGATCGATGGTTCCCTTGTGTCTCTGAACATCCTGAAGCATTTCTTTGGTCTCGCTTGATGAGAAGGGCCATTTCAGGCGACCTTGCAGTCGTTCGAGGCTGGAAGCTGACTCCATGGTAGATTTCTTGTCACCGAGGCCCTTATCGAGTCGCCTCAAGAGTTGCTGGCAATCATGTAAATGATGTGGTTGAAGGCTCATGGCCTGCACAGAGGCAGTCCCTCCATTCGGAGCTTGGGTTTCCTCAAGGTCGAAGGCAGTCAAGGACAAGCTGTGTAAGACAACAGAGAGGCTCTTAACCCCGCGCGTCAGATCTTCCACCTCCTGGTGCGATCCTCTGTAGCTCTTCACATACTTTATTGCGTTTCTAAAGACGAGATCTGCTAGAGAAACTAGTCCTGCAATGCTGGCAGAGAGCGAAAGGGGATCCATACCGCATAGGGCTTGGGTGTGCGCTTTGGGGCGCGGCTCTTGGCTGTTGAGCAACTTGAAATGACACTTCGAACTTGAGTAGATGCTGATGAGAGAAAAGCCGTGGGGATAAAAGAAGAAGGAGGGCAAAACGTACCCTTATGTGGTTTTGTTAATTGGAAGTCAGGCTGTCTGTCAATCGCTATTGCCACAGCCTGATTTGGTACATGTCGATGTACCCAATGCCCGGGCAGTACCTTCAAATACCTACTAGGTAGTAAGGAGTACTAGTAACTAGTAGTAGTGAGGCAGTGTACATAAATCACTCCTCACCTTATATGCACAAAGGCGTGTTTCACCCGGCCAAAGGGGGGGTACAGCCTCAGTTTGACGCTCGTCATTGGTAACTGCGAAGCCTCATTGGCTTTTATGCCTCACGAAGCCCCCATTCGTACCACAAGCGGTGGTAAATTCTGCCCTCTGATCAGCCACAGTGTCTGCCTTTTGCAAAGCCTGAAAGAAAGAGGACCTCCGAAAAGGAATTATTGCCAGATCAGTAGATAACTGTTGAGACTTGCTTTGAAGACCTTTGACGTTCAATTAACAAACTAAACATAATCTGGCAGTGCCACAGAATATAGTATATTTAACACAATATCTCACTAATCTAGCACATACGACCATACCCATCGGAGAACTCGGGATCCCGTCCGCTCTCCCATAGATAAGCCGGTGAGGGGCGGATTAGTAGTTGGGTCGGTGACGACCAGCGAATCCCCGCTGTTGTATGTTTTGGCTTTTTGCCTCTCGATAACTTTCTTATAGAGGGCCGTAGCATTCATATCTCGGCGAGCCTCGACGGTAAGAGCTCGAATGGCTGGCTAGAATGGCTGAAAGATAAGTGTTTCTATCTGAACTGATATGCGAGTAGTCTCAGTTATATCGTCGCACGGGCTCAGTCGAGCTCGGCTGAGCTTTTAGCTCGAAACTCAAAAATTCTTAATTCAACAAGCAATAAGTTACAGGATATTCTCACACCTAATTAGTCCGCTAAACATATTAAAGAATCAGTGGTTTGATTACCTAGGCAAAGAGCTGCTGATGTTGTTACTGAATAGAGTCACTTTTGATATCATGTGTCACTGCGAAAGAGGCAGACTTTGGTGAAACAGAACACGAGTAGACGGAGCCTCTATCCTGTCTCCTTGGTGGGTTTACACATCCAATAAGAGACTGAGCTTATACCTCGCCCTGGCATTGTGAAGTGTGAGAATGTATGCTAAGAGGATAACTAGCAAAACCTGTTCTCACGCTCGGGGGCATCTTTATGCAGGCAACCAGTGCACTCATTGTCGACGTTGCATGGCAGATCACATTTCTTTCTGACTCGCCAAATATGATCGTGAAAAACATGTCTAGGTCTATATTCATGTAGTCTATATAGTCTATATGCAAGCTGTAGAGTCGCTCGACCATCTCCATGGGAGCGACGCCTGAGGGTATCATCGAGACCAGCCGACGGTCTCCAGGGAGCGCAAGAGGCACGAATCAGCGTGGTGATGCTAGCCGACAACCTTGCCAATGTGAAGACAAATGTCTGGTCAAGCCTGCCTGCTGTTCGGCTTACGACAAGCCACAGGTTCTGGAGGTGCCTGTGTGTCAGACTCGTCGTCAGCGCGCTGCGGCGCTGTGCCATCTTTATTCGTGTCCATCCATCAACTGAGCACAGCCTTTTCAGCCTCATGCCTTTTCCATCTGGCTCTGCTTGACCTTTGAGTAGCCGACCATATCAGCGAGTTCGGCGTAAAAGGTCGTGGGAGGTTCCTCAACCATCATCCTCTGCTCGTAAGCATCAATGATGGGGCGATCCCAGACGAGATCACATTCCTCGGCCTTGACGACCTTAGTACGCTTGAGGAGTTTCCAGCCAAGATACAGGAATGGAGCGATGATTTGCATGGTGTAGTTGGAGAAGAAGTTCTTCGCATCGAAGGGAGCGAGAGAGGTATATCCGTAGGTGTAGCAAATGATGGTCTGAAGGACGAGAGCAATCCACGCGCCGTAGGGCTGGAACCAGCCATAGTAGGGCATCTTCTTGCGATCGACACCTTGGACCTTACAGGCGCGGTAATAGAAGAGGAAGGTGATGCTCATGACGATGTAGTCCACAATGCCACCGCCAGTGATGAGGGCCAATAGGATGTTCAATGCCTCGGCGGAGCTGCTGTCGAGCTGAAGGAAGGACAGGAAGGGGAAGAGCATAGTGATACCAAAGCAGTAGATAGGTACACCGTTCTTGGTAGTCTTTCGAAGGAAGGCCGGGGCGCGTCCCTCGAGGGCGAGACTGTAGAGGGAGCGAGTCGCGCAGTAGGTGTAGGTGTTGCCGGCAGAGTAGATAGTGGTGAAGAGGAGAACATTCACAACATGGGGCAGGACCTTGATGCCCATGTTGGACATGGCAATGACATAGGGCGATGAAGCGGCAGTGCCACTTTCACCTTTGCCCGTGATGTGAATATCTCGCAGCTTTTGGTCAGAGTGACTGAGGACGATGCCGCAAGTCAGGGCCGCGCCGATGAAGAAGACACAGAAGCGGTAGTAGACAGTCTTGAAGGCAGTCTTGATATAAATGCTGGGGTGCTTGGCCTCGGCAGCGACCATGGAGATGTAGTCGGGCCCGACGACGTAGAAGGCTGCGGCAGTCAGGGCACCCATGAAGCCCTCAAGACGGCCGAGATCACCCTCCGTGCGGTATGTAGCAAAGGCGTCGTTCACGTTGGACCAGTGACGGAATCCATAGGCGTCACCTTCGGGGTTACCGCCGACCATGGTCACAAAGGTAAAGCCGAAAAGGAGGAAGATGAGGATGAGCTTGCCGAAAGATAGCCAGAACTCGGCCTCACCAAAGACACCAACAGCAAGAACATTTAGCACACTAGAAGAAGGGCACCAGAGTTTAGTATATGGACACACATAGGCGGAGGGGAGAGGGAGAAAGAAGGGCGCAGATCTGATAATGAAACAAGAACATGTAGAGCGCTTCCATGACGATGGGCATCAGGAGTCAACTCGTGGTTCAGTTCTTACCCATAAGAGATAATGACGGCGGCGCAGAAACCTGCAGTAGGGCCAGCCTCCTTGATATTGTCGGTCCAGAATGAGATCACGAGGTTAAGGGCGACGATTTCGAAGGGGATCAGGAGCGCTTCGTAGAAGAAGTAGTTCCAGCCAACCATGAAGCCAAGAGCATCGTCGACCCAATAACCAGCAAGGCGGATGAAGCCACCAGAAACGGGCATGTAGGTGGTCATTTCAGCGATCGAGTTGTTGACGAGGGCGAGGACAAGAGTGTAAAGAGCAGTGCAGACGAAGAGACTACCGGGGCCGCCCTTGGCCAGGCCGGCGCCGATGCCGATGAAGAGGCCAGTGCCGATGGTACCACCAATGGCGATGAGCTGGATCTGACGGTTGTTGAGGCGGCGATGAAGTCCGTCCACGTTGTCGCCTACATTGTTCGCGACGAGCTCATTGTTGTCGAGGCCAGGGCTGACACCCCGCTTAGAGTCTTTCTCGGAGGAGGACATGGTCGAGAGGTGTGTGTCGAGTTGCTGCTGTGGCTTGTTGGAACAGCTTTGAGGACACACGCTTTATCGACCGCAACTTGAGGTCGAAAACATGTGAGGCGAGGTGGGAATGAGGGAACAGGAAGAGAGACAGCAGGAAGCGAGCGGGAGACGGGAGAATTTATGAGAAGGATCAGCACGGCGACAGCGAGAGCGTCCCAGACTCCAAACATCAGGCCTCACTCTCGCAGTGGATCGGGCTGTGGGTCGTTGAGGCATCCTCTGGCGAAGAACCCTTGCAGCCAGCGGTTGCTGACGGGTTGCAAAGGTGAGAACTTGGGAGGCTGTCACGTCATATGGAGCAGACTAGAGGTCGAGCGCCGTCCTCAGATTCGCTCCAAAGGGGTCGGGCCCAACGTTGGCGTACCGGGCAGTAGTAGTGTAAGATCAGTTCGAATCTTGACTAACAACGGTGGATATCATGGAGGAGACGGAGGCGACTCGGGTCTCCACATCATAGTCATGAATGGATGGGCCGTGGCGAGTTATCTCGGGGGTTACCCATCAGTCGAGCCCCGTACCCATCAAACAAGGTCGGGCTCGAGGGTCTCGCGGTCCGTCAACGCATGTGATGGACTTAAGCTTCTCCACGAAGTTGATGATCCCGTTGTTCGGCGGGAATCAAAATAGAGACCCTGCTGATTTGCTCCCCCTGGACGATCTTGACTTGTCGTTGGCGTCTTTGCCATGTCCGATATTGGCCAAGCCGCAATCGGCAACGAAAAAGAGAACGCCATGACGTCGATCGGCCGGGGCGCTCTTTTGGCCGTCAGCCAATCAGTGCCCCTTGCCGCAAGATGCTGCGGGCCGCTCACGTGATACCCGCAGGAGGGTTCATGTGAGGCAAAAAAAGGCCAAGGCGGGTTCCGTTCATCAAGGGCAGAATTTTCAAGGCAGGGGGAGCCTGTGCAGGATTTGTCAAGGAAACGGCAAAAACTCTTTGACTGTGGGTACGGATCAACTAAAGGAGCGTGTCGAAAGGTCTCCATCTGCTTTTGACCCAACAATCGGCTTGGAGGTGCCGAGTTGTTGGCGGCGAATCTGACCCATAGGGGGACGCAGAAACGGTCCCGAGATGTTGGATCGTACCATGTGCTTTTCCACGGCAGCCTTGGCAATGTAACCCTGGAGGTCTTGGTAAACGTTGGGAAAGGGGTGCTTCTCGGGAGACGCTGCCAAGAATTGATATGGAATTGTCTCGGCCAGTGGCTCATGGACTGATCCGTATGCAGCAACAGTACGCGGGCATCAGATACCTGAGCAGGCATTCCCGAGGTGATCCTCACGGCCTGACAGACTCCATTGACAGGTCCATCAAATAGTCAACCGATAGATGGCTTTTACATGTATTTCACATGTAAAACCGTCGCCTGGCGCGCCTGTTTCCTTGGTCTGAATGTACTCCGTACGCACGCAGTGACCTTAGCCAGGCGCTTGGCTCTTGGCGTGAGCATCGGTTAAATGAGGCTCAGCGGGAGAGCAAGCCCAGTGCTCATCTTCTTGCCTCGTTGGGAAAACTCTGCCGGCGTCGGCACCGTCCGACAAGGGAAAATTGAGGTTAGGCATGACCCTCGGGGCCGATGTTGCTAGACCACCGAATCACGGCTCGCCAAAGGCCCCGTTTAGGCAATGGCTGAGCCTTTCTCGTATGCGGTTATTTGCGGCGCAGCAACACGGCCCGCGATCGTGATGCGTCTTATCTTGCCATCTCTGTTCTCTATCGCTGGTTGGCTGGATCTGAGGTTCTACTGGGCTTCTTCTTCTTCTTCGCCCGGGACATTGCCGTTCCTGGCCCACGAAATAGGATACGCTGACTCGCGCATGGCAGCATTGGCCTGGGATGTGTACTAAGCCCTGCCAATTGGCTAGTAGAGCCACTCACATCATAGCACAGAACAGGCAGTTATACCTAACATGAGGGCCTGGTGAACGTAGCTTTCGGCTTCGGACTAAACGAAGCTTGAGTGAACGCTACGGCAGAAAGCTCAAGGATTGCGGCGAAGACCGGGTGGCTGATTCGCATATTTGTGTTATTATTACAACCAATGTCAATGCCCAATCAGGATCCCACATTGTCCTGGAGCTGGTATTGTTCTCAAATACCTGCACATCAGCATTCATACAAGCTCGGATAGGTACCCAAGGACTTACATATCATGGGATTATGATTCCTCACGAGGAGCATGATGTATTGAGGGAGCCAGGCAATGATCCATATCCAGCTGACATGAACCCATTAAACATGATTGGATGAATTGGAAGGCTCAAAGACAATTTTTTTTTTTTCAAAGACCTCAAGATCCAGAGACTCGACACTCAGGGCCCGATGGTTGCTCGAATTAGTTCATGCGAATGTGTCAGTCAGATAAAAGAGCCAGGCAAAAGCGACCCATCAGCGAGAAGCTTACCCTAGAGCTCCAGGTCAGAGTGGCACGTGCGCCTGCTAATTATTACATAAGCATTTCTCTCGAAGTCTGAACTTCTCCAGGAAATAGAACACAGGCAGCAAAGCAGAAGCTACAATACCGCCGCCAAAATGTCCGAATACTGGAAATCTACGCCGAAATACTGGTGCAAGCACTGCTCCTGCTACGTGCGCGACACCAAACTCGAGCGCCAGAACCATGAGTCGACCGCCAAGCACCAAGGCAATCTCAAGCGCTTCCTGCGCGACCTGCACCGCGGCCACGAGCGAGAGGAGCGCGAAAAGGAGCGCGCAAAGCAGGAGATTGCGCGACTGAACGGCGTCGTCACGGGAGGTCCCTCAAAAGCAGGCCCATCAAGG
Organism: Fusarium devonianum; assembly: GCA_017140155.1. NCBI lineage: Eukaryota > Fungi > Ascomycota > Sordariomycetes > Hypocreales > Nectriaceae > Fusarium > Fusarium devonianum. Next base: position 29,481 of record JADBHU010000448.1, on the reverse strand, counting down.
CCCGCGCCTGGCGCGCAGTCGAGCGGCCCGCCGACGGAAGCGTCGCTCAAGAGGCAGAGGGAGCAGCTCGCGGAGATGGGCGTGGCGATACCGAGCGACTTTCAACCGGAGATGGCGATGCCTGGGCAGTGGACGGTTACAAACACGCGAATCATCGAGACGAAGAACGAGGACAAGGATGACAACGTCAAGGTGGAGTCGAGAGCAAACGGCGTGAGGAAGCGCGAGGTCACGGAGGACGAAAAGGAAGAAGAAGACGCTGTGCGCGGACTGTTCAAGAAGCCTCGGCGATGGGGACGAGACTCGAAAGCGATGCCACAGGAAGAGGACAAGGAATTAGAGGCGCTGCTAAGCGGGTCAACTTTTACGCCCAGAGCAACGGAGGAGGAACTGAAGAAGGAGGAGAAGGAGGCAGAAGCGGAGGATATAAATGTGAAAGTCGAGGAGGACGCGACAGGAGATGCCGCGCTCGACACTGCAGCTGTCAAGACGGGAGCGCCAGATATTGACGCGCCGATTAAGCCGGAGCCAGAGGAAGCTGAATCTGGGGTTCCGACGGTGGTGTTTAAGAAGCGGAAACCCAAGGGTATTCGACAAAAGTGACGATGACCCTGGTCGCGATGTATGATGAACTTGTGCTTGGAGTTTGATAATGATACCACGATGCAGATGATCAAAATCATCTATGATAAACAGCCCTTTGTTAATTGGGAGCTTAAACAATTCTCTATGATAATATTGTGATTGGCCTGTCTTGGTTGCATCAGTCATGCGGCGATTGGAACGTGTTAAGTAGTAGATGACCGCAGCCCTGATTTCCTAGAATAGCCTCAGCATCGCGCCCATCTTTACATAAATTCCTCCGAGCCTAATACGACGAACTAACGTATCGATTAGCACTTGATTGCTAAGCTAACATAAAGAAACACTGAGACGGACATTAGAAATTGTGTAGCCGTTATCTCCATAGCCATTGCGGGGCATCGCGGCAATTTGCCTCGGCGATACTCTGCCGGTGGAGGCTTCATAGTTGGATATTCGGTACTTGTGTTGCGTCACTGAATGGAGATGTAGGGTCCGTGGTAGGTTTTTTTTTATTTAATAAATTGGGCGATCGTCCTCCAAGTCGCCCTCTGAAAACTTCTCTTCTGTTTGCGACTCCTAGACAAGAGCTCATCCGACACCAACCATAAATTATCATCAAACTACCAGCAATGGCTTCCAACCCCCCCGCAAAGTGCTGCACTGTCGGTGTGCGCCATGAGTAAGATTCCCAGTTTCTACCTGAGAAGAAACTCTCAATTAACAGGCTCTCAAGAGGCGAGCCCACCGGAAAGCTCATCAAGCTCGGCAACGGCCTCGAGGCATACCTCGCGACACCGTCCAGCGAGAAGAGCAAAGACGCCGGCATCCTCTACGTGCCCGACATCTGGAACATCTGCACCAACAGCCAGCTCATGGCCGACCAGTTCGCCGCCAATGGCTACACCTGCTTGATCCCCGACGTCTTCAACGGCGACAAGTTCCCCAGCCCCCCGCCTGAGGGATTCAACATGATGGACTGGTTCGCCAAGGGAGGTGATGGCAATAACCCCCACACGCCGCCTGCGATCGACCCGATCATCGTCGAAGCCATCAAGACGCTGAAGGAGCAGGGCGTGAGCAAGATCGGAGGCGCGGGATACTGCTTCGGCGCAAAGGTGAGCGCAAAGTCCTGCGATATAATCATGTCCAACATCGACAACTAACACAAGTTTCCCAGTACGTCGTGCGCCACTACAAGAGCGGCATCCAGGTCGGCTACACCGCGCACCCTTCGTTCGTCGACGAGGACGAGCTCGCGGCCATCACAGGGCCCCTGTCCATCACGGCCGCTCAGACCGACAACATCTTCCCGACCGAGAAGCGCCACCGTTCAGAGGAGATCCTCATCGAGACGGGCCTGCCGTTCCAGATCAACCTGTACTCGGGCGTCGAGCATGGATTTGCCGTGCGCGGGGACCCCAAGGTCCAGGCGCAGCGGTTTGCCAAGGAGCAGGCCTTTTACCAGTCTGTGGCGTGGTTCGACGAGCATTTGGTTTAGAGGAGCGGAGCGAGCATACCTACCTAGTCTGAATATACAGCTTGTGAAATAATCGCGAAGGATGAGCAAAGTAAACAAATGGTGCTTTAACGATGACGGCGATGGCATTCCAATTCTCTCGGCGAAACAAGACCGGCACTTCAAGCTTGAACCTTGTCGCGACCCCGAGACAATGCCCTGGATCTCGAGGCAAGGCACAGGGGCTGCAGCCACTGACACAGCTTCGTCTCAGCGCCCACCTCCACTAGTTCCCAGCGCCGCGCACCCCACACTCCCCCCAACGTTTCAGTGGCTTCAGGGGGTGCATGGACCCCACTGTGGCGCGCCCACCGCCAACCACCTCGCAGTGAATATTCCTTCTGCCGTCGACGACGCTGACGATCCGACACCTTGCAACAAACCGCATTGCGCTTCTGCACATCCCGCATTCAGAATTCTCTCGAACTACCCACCCTATTTCAATCGATTGGGCCGTTTTCTGCGACACTCCTGCGCCTACAAGATTCTCCGGACAGCCATGCTTCAAGAGCCTCAGTCTTGGTGATGGCCGCCCCCGCCGACTCGACGAAGCCGCATCAACTCCCACCGCTTCCGTCTCCAGCGTCCACTCCTCCTCCGTCGACTTGCGCCGGCGATTCACCTTTGTCTTCCACGGCGCCAACGCCTGCGAAACTGCATACGATTCCTTCCGACGAAGATCGCTCTTCTGGAGAGGATTCGCATCGGAGTGCGAGCTTCCGCCGCGCAGACTCGAACTCGTCTTCCATCTCGGATCCTGCGATTGACGATGACGATGATCGGGACGACGACCGACCGCAACGGCGGGTAGAGAAAGTACAGGGTCAAGACGGGAGGGTAGATGAGAACGGAGAAGATAGCCACAGGAATCATGAGAAGGAACAAGATACAGCAATGCCGACGGGACGAGCAAGTCGCAGCAGCACAATCAGCAACGTCCACACCCCCGGCGTCCGTCGCCTCTCGGCAAACGAGATGCAGCGCCTCACAAACTCGCCCGAGTCCCTCCCCGTCGCGCCAGCTCCGCAGCGCCGCTCGGTAGACCAGGACGCCGCCTCCCGCTCCGCCGACCAGCGCGAGGCGATCCGGCAGTCCATGATGCGCCACCCCGAGCTGACTCGACAACCCGCCGAGGCCATCCCCGGGCCGCAGCCGAACGGCGTCGCAGTCGAGGCTCGCGCGGGTGGCAGCGGCGGTCTCTGGACGCCGCAAGATATACATCGCGATATCCAGCGGCGGCCCTCGCCTGGAGCGCGGACCCTGTCTACGCCGCCGACGAGTCGCGTGCTTGTGGAGGACGGTAGGTCAAGTGGGAGAGCTTCCTTGCGGCGATACTCGTCCTTTCATGCTGCTGCGCGGCCTCCGTCGCTTCACCTGAATCTCGATGGCATTGGCGGGGACTCTCCGATTCTGGGCTCGCGATCAACGCCAGCGACAGCTATCCCAGTGCAACACACCGACTCGTCTGGCTTGTGTCCACCGTCACCAATACCGCCCATGATTCCTCTACCTCCCATGTCACTACCTACACATCTCCAGCTCGAACTAGCCGCTCAACGTCCAAGTCCTCTCTACATCCACCAACCTCACGCCTACGACCTGCCCTACGAATCCAACGCCGTCAAGTTCGAGCGTCTCAAAAATGTACTTCTACTGCCGCCATTCCTCGAGCGCACTCTCAACTTTGGAGCTCTCGCCTGTCTCGACGCCTGGTTGTACAATTTCACGATTCTGCCCATGCGATTTATCCAAGCCTTTGCCGTTCTTGTTCGTTGGTGGGCCTACGTGGTCGGGAAGGAGGTCCGATGGCTCGTCGATTATGTCTGGTCTGGGCTCGGGAGGCTGCGGGAGAGAGGTCGAATGCGAGGATCTCATCTTCCCGCTGATGTGGCCGAGGATGAGAAGACAAGAAGCCGTCCGCGTGGCCTCTCAGGGGACTCGACGCCCAACGGGAACCCAGATCTTAGGGCACACGGCCACCTCCATTTCAAGCCTATCCCACCTCGCAGCTCACAGCCAAGACCAGGGGCTTTCAGGCACAGAAGGACAAAGTCCATGCCCTCGAACCTCTCAGCCTTCCACAAGGCCGATCTCCTCCAAGGCGCCGTCATCGTCTGCAGCTCTCTCGCTCTCATGACCCTCGACGCAAGCCGCATGTACCACTTCATCCGCGCCCAGTCCGCCATCAAACTCTACGTCATCTACAACATCCTCGAAGTCAGCGACCGCCTCCTCTCCGCCCTGGGCCAGGACATCCTCGAGTGCCTCTTCAGCACCGAGACGCTGTCGCGCAACGCCTCCGGCCGGTCCAAGGTGCTCCTCCCGCTGGGCATGTTCCTCCTCGCCCTCGCGTACTGCTGCCTGCACTCCATCGCGCTGTACTACCAGGTCATCACGCTCAACGTGGCCGTCAACTCGTACTCCAACGCGCTCCTGACGCTGCTCCTCTCGAACCAGTTTGTCGAGATCAAGAGCACGGTCTTTAAGCGCTTTGAGAAGGACAACCTCTTCCAGCTCACCTGCGCCGACATTGTCGAGCGGTTCCAGCTGTGGATCATGCTCCTCATCATTGGCATGCGCAACGTTGTCGAAGTCGGTGGTCTGAGCATTCCCGGTGCAGGCTCAGAGACTAGCTTTGACGAGTCGTCGAGCGCAGTGCCGCTGCACAACCCGTCTATTCTACCCCATAGTTTCACCGTGTTGCCCTCGTGGCTCATGTCTGGCGAGGTGCTCTCACCGTTTCTCATTGTCATTGGGAGTGAGATGCTCGTCGACTCGGTCAAACACGCCTACGTTTCAAAGTTCAACAACATTAAGCCCACCTTTTATAGCCGTGTCCTCGACATCCTCTGCAAAGACTACTACTCCAATGTATGTTTCCTTCAACCCCCCCTACTGATTAACACCCCATACTAACACCTCCAGGCCTTCATTACGCCCTCCCTCACCCGCCGCCTCGGCCTCGCCGTCATCCCCCTATCATGCCTCTTCATCCGCGCCTCTGTCCAGACCTACCACATGCTCCTCTCCACCCACCTCCCCATGCCCATCCCCGCCGAGTCCACCCAGACATCCCTGACCGAGGAATCCGCCGTGCCCTCCTCGCCCGCCATGATCGCCGCCCTCAACCGCTTCGACACCCTCATCCGCGACTCCCTCGGCCGCGCCACCTACGGCTACCCCTACGGCTCGCCGCTCAACTCGCGCCCCTGGTACGCCTGGACGTCCGACGACGCCATCGCCGCCGTCACCATGATCGTCGTCTTCTTCATCGCCTTCCTCGTGCTGCTCATCCTCAAGCTCCTCCTGGGCATGCTCCTCCTCAAGTACGCGCGCAACCGCTACGCGCGCATGAAGCACGCCGAGCACCAGTCTACGCACGAGATGCCTGGCGGTCGACGCGTCGGCGGGTTCGGCCACGTCGAAGTCGGAGAGGAGCGGCAGAGGTGGATCCACGCTGACAAGACCGAGGGCCTGAAGGGTGGGAAGACGCCTGGGAAGAGGAATGATAAAGAGAAGAAGAGGGACGGGGATATGGAGGGCGTGATGAGGTATGAGATGGTTGCAAAGAGGATATGGTAATGGACGTTCCGTTGCATGGTGATGGTTTGTTGTTACATATATATATATATATATATATATATATTTTGGCCGGCGTTTGTCTTGGTTGCAACCAGTCCGCTTGATGCAGCCCGCACTCAAGGTTGACTACGGGAATAGCATACTTCAATAATGATAAGATGTAAAAATACCAATAACTCGGGTCAGCAGTGGTGATACTCAAACCAGTCATAGCAGCAGACAGCAAAGCAAGATATGCTGAAAGGTATCATTCATTCTCTAAACGATCGGTATCAAATCCTTCTATCATCTTCAAAATTCCACAGCGCTCGAGTTTCCCAAATCCCTTGTATCCCTTTTTTGATTGCCATGCAAACACCCAGCCCACCGTGAAGGCCTCCCACATATGTACTTCTGTCAGCACGCAGCCTGCTGAAAATGCGCGTTTATATCTTCGTCAAATCATGTCCTCGTTCCTACAATTCTTTCAAGTAGGTTCGTTACGTCTTTTATTTTCCTCCTCTGATATTCGTTCAAGTCATGACGCTGCGTGCGTTTATTGGACACCAGCAAGCTTGAGAAGGCCGGGGTTGTTGGCCAGGAGGTCGGGCTTGGCCTTGTACAGCATCTGGACGGTGTGCTGGAGGGTCTGTCGGGTCTCGGGCTCGAGCTGCTCCTCGGGAGGGCTGAGAACCTTCTCGAAGACGCTGATCAGCTGAGGAGTCAGCTGCTCAACGGTAGAGTTGGACTGCTGGTAGAGCTTGTAGATGCAGTCAAAGATGGGAGCGTTCTCCTCGTAGTCCTCCTGGAGGGGAAGGACGTTGACAACAGCGGGAAGAGCCTGAGCGACGAAGCCGTTGTCAGGGTTCTTAATCATCATGCGGCAGAGAGCGCCGGCGACGTTGTCGGTCATGCGCATCTCGTTCACAGTCAGAAGAGGCTCAAGCTTCTCCCAGAGGTGGGGGTAGAGAGGGAGAGTCTTGGCAGTGTCGGTAGAGTTGAGGACAACCAGACCAATGGCGTAGGCGGCATTGGACTTGGCCAGAGGGTCAGGGTCTGTCAGGCGGCGGATCAGAGCCTGGCCGAGAGACTCGGTGAAGGGAGTGATAGCCTCTCCAGTGTACTTGGTGATCTCGGCAAGGGTACCGACGGCGGTGGAGCGGTGGAGGTCCTCAGTGGAGCTGGCGAGCTTGAGGACGGGCTTCTCAAAGATCTTCCAGAGCTCACCGAAGTGGGGGCCCAGAGCAGCGGCGAGGCCGACAACGACATCGAGAGCAGTGTCGATGACGAGCCAGTCGTATTCAGAAGAACCGGCGTCAACCTCCTGCTCTTCCTCCTCGTCGCCGAGATCCTGCTGGCAGGGGTGCGATCGGGTGATGATAAGACCAACAACCGACACAACCTCCTGGAGCATACCCTCCTTGGCAACCAAAAGGGCGGGACCGCAAGCCTTGAGCGTAGCCGCGACATTGCGGCTGATGTCAGTGACAACGGAGCTATTGAATTGTCAGCACATGATTCCACAACGTAGATGCAAGAAACAATGAGTAACAATGCCATGAATCAGAAGTAGATTAGACGTTTTCTCAGCAACCGCAATTTGCGTCTGAGTGAGCTGGGTATAACGCAAGGTAATCATCCTTTTGGCGAAAATCAAGAGAGAAAAGAAGAGGGGGTCAACTAACCGTTCGCTGTCGTCAGCCCAGATGCTCATGGTAGCATTCTGAAGAGCCTGGCCCATGGTGATAAGGGAAGCAGGGGGGGCGTGCTTGGGGGGCAGACCAGCCTCCCACTTGACACCAGAGTTCTCCTCCCAAACCTGGAAGACACGGGCATATGTGCGCCAGAGTGTGGCGATGGCGGTCTTTCGGCAGCCCTCGTATGTGTGCTCGGCGAAGGGGGTGACCTTCTCGATGGTCTGCTCAACGTAGGTCTCGAGGTTGGCGCTGTTGCACGAGTTGGAAATGACATCGCCGAGAACGTCGAGGGCAATCTCCTGCTCGAGGGCAACCGCAGTCACAGCACCGAGGTCGTCGAGGTCCTCGATATCATCCCAGTCATCATCACCGCCAGTGGCAATGGTCAGGTCGTCCTCGGTATCGGGAGCCTTGACCTTGACGCGCTTGCCACCAACGACAATGGAGCCCTCGCCGAGCTGGCTGGCATCAAGACCGGGGAGCTCGATCTCCTCATCCTCAAGCTCGAGGGAGGAGAAGAGGCCCTTGAAGACACCGGCAAGGAAGTGGTCGAACTGCTCGTGGTAGACCTTGGACAGGTTGGACCACAGGATGAAGCTCGTCTCCTTGAGGCGGGGGTTGTCGAGGTGCAGGGCCTCCTCGCTGGCCGCCATCAAGTCCATGACGTAAGGCTGGAAAGCCTCAGAGCCAACAGCCATGGCAATGCGACCCAAGCTGTCGCAGGTAGAGCTTCGGAGCTCAAGAGCCTCCTCGCCATCCTTGATAGCGACGAACTTGCCAAGGGAGGTCATGACGTCCTTGAAGTAAGGCTGGAAAGCATCCTCCATGGAAGAAGCAATAGCACCAATAGCGGAAGCAGCAGCAGCCTTGACGCCAAAGTCCTCGTGGTCGAGGAGGCGAACCATGGGGCCAAGCAGGTTGGGACCGTACTGGGCCATGATCTTGGTGTCGACACCGTCGCCAAAGGTATCGAGGGCACCGCAAGCGCAGCGGATGATGGCCACGTTCTTCTTGTCGGAACCAGCCTGGGAGGCAGCCTCGAGGTTCTCGAGGACGGCAGAGATGATCTGCTCGTGGTGAGAAGCCATCTCGTCAGCCATCTCCTCAGCCAGGTGAATCAGACCGACAAGCGAAGCATGTCGAACCTGAGTCTCAGGGTCGCGGAGGAGGTTGATGATGGTAGGGAGAAGGGGCTGGAGCTGGGTGGAGATGAAGTCGGGAGCACCCTCGGCAGCGTTACCCAGGGCGAGCATGGCAGCCATGCGGAACTTGGGGTTCTGGTTGGCAGCGAACTGAGGGAACTGCTCGAGGAGAGAGACAATGACCTGTCGAGGGGGCAGCTCGCTGGCGAGGGTGTCAACGAGGCTGATGGCGGTGCGAGCAGGGGACATGTCCTCCTCCTCGTCATCGGAGTCGAGCTCAGTGATAATGTGCATGGCCTTGACCATGAGCTCAGCGCCCATATCCTTCATGCCCTGGATCTTCATGCGGCGGTAGCGGACGCACTGGATGAGGAAGGCAAGAGCCTGAGATCGGGCATCGTCCTCAGCATTGGCGTTGGCACCAAGCTCAATCATGAACTGAAGGAGGTCTCGGAGGTGGAGGGCAAGGAGGGAAGAGTCGTAGGCGATGAAGGAGTGGAAGACCTCAAAGACAATCTTGTAGCTCTCCTCATCCTCAGCCTCGACAGTGGCCTTGAGGATGTTGACCAGGCTGGGGACGAAGCCCTGCATGGCCTTGAGGGCCTGGGGGTCCTCCTCAGGCTCGACGATCATGAGGATGGCACCAATAGCGCGGACGATGTTGATGCGGACCTCCTTGCTCTGGGCGTCCTCAATGCGGGCCTGGAAGAGCTCGAGGAGCTGGTGGGTGTGGTCGCTGAAGTGGGTAGGATCCTCCTCAAGGATGGCGTAAAGGAGGAACGAGCCGACCTCGCGAGCAACGACGTTATCGCTGTTGTTGAGGGGCAGCAGCTGCCCGAGGAACTCATCGCCCTCACCGTTCTCCATGTCAGCGCTGACGATACCGGCAACGAGACGAGCGAGCGAGTGACGGACACCGGACGAGGGCTCCTTGAGGGCGCCCTCGAGAAGGTGGTTCCGGGCGAGCTGTCGCTGATCCTGGGCAGTCTTCTCCCAGAACTTGGGGATCAGACGAAGAGCCTGCACCGAAGCAAGCTGTCGAACGCCGGCGTCGCCATGGGTGAGGGAGATCTCGACAAGAGCCAGCAATGACTCGGGCTTGGAGTAGTAGTTCTTCTGGAGATCAGCAGTAACCGCCTTGACCTGCTCGGTGTTGGCTGTGAAGAAAAAGCGCAAAAGTCAGCAAGCGAATTCTTGTCAAGATCGAGAGGCAAAAGCTCTCGAGCTGCAGCATCACAAGCAGTGGGAAAACTCACGGACTTGACTGCCCTCGAGCAGCTGAGCGAGCTTCCCCTTGTCCATCTTGTCGAGTTCTGCGAGCGGACACGACAGAGAGAAAAAGACAGGAAGTGTAAGAAAGGAACCCGAAGGTTTGTGGTGTTGATGAAGGGAGGAAAGAAAAGTCGCGAGGGACCCGCGTTCTAGAAAATTTATTCGGGGGTCCCCAAATTAGAGCAGAAAAAAATCAAAAAGAGCTGCCCCGCTCTGGATGGGCACTCAGCACCCAAGGGTCCCTCTGCGTTGCCCCTCGTTTCTCAGGTTCAATTCCACTTGGCGCGGGGCCTTTTTTTGCTGATGATTCCTCTTGCGGGTTAATGTGAGGCCGGCTTCGAGCTCCAGCTTCACCGCTCAGAACAGCATCAAGAGTCATGACGCTTGGTGGAGTCTTGGGTGAAATGACTTGAAGCAACCAGATGAGGTAACGGGATCTCGGAGACTGGCGACTTGCGCAGTAAAGGCACAGCTGTCATCTCTCGTTGCAACCCAAATACCAACGCACTACGCCCTCGTCGCAGCCCCCAGCGCCCAAACAGCTACCGGCTAAACTCTCTGGGCTCGTAAACCTGTCCTCATAGGCTGTATGTATCCTGCATCATACCATGTTTAGGCATCATGGCTACCTAGCACTGCAAGTTGTGCCAGGTTCATTTATGTTCTTGTGCTGCTTGCTTAGCTCCAGAGGGTAGTCCCGCACCACCAAGCAAATGATCTGTGAGGAAGCGCGCCCAGTTGAGGAACATGGGCCACCATCTGATGTCGGACGTAGATGCATCTACTGTTCACTTAGCATGGTTCATTTCACCGTCTTGTGCGTGAGGGTGTGAAATCCGTACGAAGGTAAATAGTTGGTTGAACAATTAGCGTCACCCCGTTAACGCCTATACAACAAAACGGAACTGCCGGCCTACTCGAAATACTGCCTTCCTCGGTCATCATATTCCTGATGCTTTTCTATACAGTAGAGAAAAGACTGCGCATAACATATTCACCAGGCTTCAACGTCCAGCGTCGTGACCTGACTTTGACCTCGTCGTCGTCCCACCTTAAGCCTTTGGCTATCCAGCCTCCTCGTTGCCACCAGGCACGCAAATCCGAGTATGAACAGTAAGCGCATCGCAATTCAGCCCGTCGTTACTCTTCACGAGATCATCCACACTCAGTCCGTTCTTCTTGGCAATGTCCCAGCACGTGTCGCCATTCTGGATAACGTAGGGTGTTGTGCCCGTCAGGCAATCGGGAATGGGCTCCAGCACCTCATCCGATGACGCGCTCCTATGCAGAAACCAGAAGAGACAGATGAGGCAAAGACCGATCAGGACTAGAAAGTTGAGGAACGGCCTCATCTCGGTCCGCCACGATAGCTGCTGTTGGGGCTGATCCGACAACAGGAAGGGCTCGGTGTCTGCGGCATCGGGGTGGGCTTCTCCGACTTGGACGAGGCGGCCGTACTGATTGCCCGGGGCGCTCTCCCAGTAGCTTCCATCGGCATCGCGAAAGGTGTAGACCTGGCTGTCAGCATCGTAGCCGACTCTCTCCATTCCCTCGGGAAGGCGTTCCTCGTCTGTGTCGTAGCGGGAGAATCGAGACATGGCTGTGGTACCTGGCAGTTTGACCGTAAGCTCTGGGATGTAGGATCCAAAACAAATTCGGTATAGCAGTTGATGTGATGAATGAATCTGAATCAAGATGTAAAAGATAAAAGGCGAACGTTGTGGTCCTTCCGCTGAAACACTGCCATGTCGCTTACCCTCGAAAGGTGACCGCGTCATGGTCTTAGGTAAGCAAGTGTTACCCATGAAACCTCGTGATACTGCGCCTCCTCCAAATGTCTGTCACCCATGGATCCTTCTGTTCAAGTCTGACCAGGCAGTGCATCTTGGTGATAAGACGCAAACGAAGCACTGCCTAATCGAGTATCCCGTGAAAGGGCGGAGACAGCAGCGCTTTTTGGAGTCTCCCTCCAGCTAACGAGGCTTTCTCACTATGAGCTGTCAACACTGGGCAGACTTTGCCAGTTACCCATCTCGTCTCACGCAATGAATTTCAGCTCGTCTGAGGCGTTATTTGTTCTGACGAATAACTCATATTCACTTTGCCATGCACATGTACGTTTTTAGCCTCCGTTGAACGAATCCTCCGATCATCTCTGGCCAGTTCTCAAGCTCCAGATAGCCATCTTTCAGACAAGTTGTTGGAAAAGTAAAGAAAACCTCAAAGAACAACCGCGACTACATCACCGTCCTCTTCAGGTCGAGTCGCTACAACTTCAGCGACGGCCACAGCCTCTGGAGCAGCTGAGGCCCAAACCTCCATCCAGCCCACACAGCACCCGCCAGCGCCGCCCAAGTGACCATCCCTCGCACCAGCAGAACCCCTTTCAGCATCTTCATCTGCTTCGCATCATTCAGGTGCGGAAACGGTCGCTTGTCCCGAGGCGGCTCCTTGTTCAGGTACTTACACAAGGGCTCCCAACCATCCGCGGCCTGCCACTCGAGAACCCGCACCCCACGTTTCTGGGCCTCTTCACGCACCCAATCGTAGAACATATCGTAGAACTCCTCCGTGTACAACTCCACGTCTGCCCCAAAGCGGCGACGGACGCAAGAGTAGGCAGTCCGGTGTATTCTGTAGTGCAGCCGGTCCGTCTTCCAGAGGAAGGCGGGCAGGTAATATTGCCAGGTTCCAAAGAACTTGAGGCTATTGCCGATGCTCTCTACCCAGACACGTGCAGACTTGCGCTGGTTCAGCACCACGACTGCATCGGGGTACATGTCCATGAGGTCACCCGCGAAGAGGCACCCTGGAAAGTCGCACGTCGACGCGTAGCCGTCAAAGAGCTTGTGCAGCATTTTCTGCCTCTTCTCTGCATTTTCTTCATCGAGGGCATCGATAACGAGTTGCTCTCGGTCGGCATGAGGCGCAACGTGGGCCATATGCATGCAAGGGTCCAAGTTCAAGATATCGGATTCGAGGGCAGCCTGGAGCGAAGATGTTGCGCAGCGTGGGAGGCCAAGTCCCAGCACTTGCATGCGAGCGGCACCTGGCTTGACCTCTCTGTCGTCGGAAAGAAAACGCATGATTTCGGCTTGTTGTGTCTGTATCCTGAGATGTAGGGGAAAAGTAAAGACAGGAAGACACAGTGAAGCAAACTACAAGCGGCCAAGCAAGCATTATACATATAGGCGGGCGAGCTCAAGCTCACCCCTGCAACAGGATTGGCCCTATGCCCAATGAGCCCAAGTAGATGTCAGCTTTTAGCGTAAGCTGACGTTGATGCTATGCTCTTTGGACTGATGGACATATATTTCGGCATAACATACTACTTCTGATGCGACCCCCATTTAGCCGGGGCGAAAAGTTCCATGACCCAGGTCGTCGGGGTTCCTGCGACGACCCCCGATTTGACCTCTTGATAAATTGGATGGCACTTGGATCCAGCGCGTATTCTAAGCGCCGCATGAAAAGCCCCTTTTAACCTTGTGGGATACCGGGGGCCATTGCGAATGTGAGATTGGCACAATACTGTCGCAGCTCAGTGATTTGCTCCACAGGCTTTTCAGTCTTCAAGGAATGAGCGTGTTCCTGGGGCTTTTTGCGTGGTAACTATGGACGGATGGGTCTCAGCCCATGGAGCGGCGGAACGGCACGAATTGCGAGCGCTCGTGGCCTCACTGGGCAGTGACCTGCTACAAGGTGACGCTGTCTGATCCCGAAAACTTACAAGGCTCACATGAGTATGATGAGTCTTGGATAGCTTCAGCGACATGCGCTTGCACATACCCTTCCACAGACGCCGGATTCGATGCGGCGCGAAAAGACCTATTGCTCCAGAGACACCTTGATCTCGAGCTAGCTACCGACAACAATACCAGCGACGGAAAAGCCATCAGTAGGAAAGAACTTAATGGCCGCGTTATTGCTGCCCCAGCTAATTCTACTTTATAATGCCAACACAACTTCGTCATAGCTAGTCGACCCAAAGTGGCAAAGCGGGCGGCGGCAATTGTGGCCGCGGCAGCCTCTTATCTAGATCCCCTCAGTCAAAGCGTTTGAGTAGATGAACTATTTTAGGAGCTGCTCATTTTCGCACCTTCTAAACATGCTCTTTACATGACGGACATATTCTGAGATAAGCAGAAACGGGCACATCATGACCGGACTCAACTTTTATCAACTCAGCTCAACACAGCTGGGACAATACTTTGATCGCATTCGACTCCCAGCTTCAAGACGCCACGATGCAGCCACCGTCAGGGGGATGAGTATCGACCAACTCAAGGACCATCTTTCTCTTCTCCAAAGATACCACCAGCGCAGCATCCCCTTTGAGAATCTCACTCTGCACTACTCATGGCACCGCGTAATCAACGTCGACGCAAGTCATGTCTTTGACAAGATGGTCACCCAGAAGCGGGGAGGCTACTGCATGGAGCAAAACACTCTTTTCAACACGGTTCTGTTGAACCTCGGCTTCGATGCCTACATGGCTGGTGCGAGGGTATATAGATCCACCTCGGGTACGTTTGGCGGTTTCGACCACTGCGTGAACATTGTCATCATCGGAGGCGCTGTGCAGCTTGTGGATGTCGGCTTTGGCTCCAACGGGCCCATCTCCCCTATTGTTCTTGGCGGCCGTAGCAATGGCGAAGCCCAGCACTTGGGCCGGACGCGGATGAGACTCAGGCACGACCATATCGCACAAGCGCGTAATCGAGATACGCGAGTCTGGATCTACGAGCACAAACTCGACGATTCCGCCGACTGGACGCCAATGTACTGCTTTACGGATACAGAGTTTCTCCCAGAGGACATTCAGATCATGAACCTCAAGCCTTCTACGACACCGACGAGCATATTTGTTCAACGAGTAATTGCGATGCGGTTCGTGACGGACAAGGATGTATGGGTCGCTGATGGTCGGTTGCAAGTGAACGATGGGGATGCAAGCCTAGAAGATGTGCCGCTCACTGGTCAACTGATACTGGACAACAGTGCGTTCAAGTTGCGGAGCGAAGGAGAGAAGGTGTATGAGACGACGCTGAAGAGCGAGGAGGAGAGGATCGAAGTTTTGGACAAGTTTTTCGGTCTGAAGCTTGCCGATGCGGATAAGGAGGCCATCAAGGGAACGGTGACTGGAATTGTTCCAAGTTAGACTTGCACTGTTTCATTGACTGAAGACCTAAGACGTTAGATCATCTCCTACCGTTAAAGTGCGCTTGATCACATCACAGGTCTAGTTACCACCACACAGTTGCAATATATAAGGAGCCAAGCAGTAAGCGTCTCAAGCTTGTCTACCTTTGGGACTGAACAGCAAGACGGCATGAGATGCTAGAGCAGAGATGGGCCAAGAGGCACTTCACGACTTAACAGATTTCACCTATCTACGCATTAAATCGTCAAAGCGCACCAGTAAACCGTAGGCTGTACCTCCTTGCCCCGGATGAGAAGGCATAGCTGTTGGTTGAGAAAGCTGATCCTTGCCAATCCTTGTTGGGCTGTCACAACCAATCCTTTTTTGGTACCTAGGAGCACGCTGGCATGGCTCCGCATGCAGGGCTCAAAGTCTCGGTAGTTTCTATATATGTTTAGGGCGCCTTGGCACTGATTCTGGTACTTAATTTAGGTCGTTGTGTTTCATCCTGGCCAGTTGCGCTTTGTCCATGTTGTTGCCTGCTTCGCGGCCAGAATGGAGGGTATTTAAACCCCCACCTTCGCTCACATCGTGGGTCTTTTGACTCGTCGGCACCGATCCTCAACATCTTATACTTCCTTTGCAACCAAAATAAGTCCTTCCGTCATCATGAATCTAATCGATCTGCCAGGCGAGGTTCTAAACCTCATCCTTTGCGAGGTTGTAGATAATCCAAGCCGCTGGGGATATGATCGAAGGCTGCGCAATGTCCGCCTCGTCAGCCGCCAATGGAACTCCCTCGCGACAACGCACTTCTTCCGAACTTTGACAATGTACCATAGCAAAAAGACGGCAACCGACGGCTTCAAGTCGTTCAACAACCTTGTGGGCAGCAAGATCGTAAGAGACGCCGCTCAGCGCGTCGCAATCCAGACGTGCCCTCCGGATCTGTACAACGACCGTGACTACGAGATATGGGGTGACTGGGACGAGGAGGGGGGTGAATGGCCGGCTTTCACCTCGTCGATTGAGCGGATTGCCGAGCTCGACAATCTAAACGCCATAGAGGTGCATTTTTCGGACTCGTGTCGTGGGATAAAAGGTGATGGATGGTTTGATGATGATCGTGAAATGCCAGCGTCACGCACAAACACCCTCAAGAGTCTTCTCAAGGCACTGGAACAGCGCGAAGCCCGTCGAGATCAGGATAGGAGTGTCGAAATGAATCACATTCGAGAACTCGCTCTCTTCAACCTGCAGAATCTTCCTCTTCCGTCTGAAGTCTCTGATGTCCTCTTCAAAGGCATCAATCGTCTGCACATTCTGTTCTGCGAGGAATACAACGAACATGGGCCGGACCACGACATAACGTTCGTTGAGCGCGTCGAGTACGAACCGTATCTGCAGTATAAGCTACTGCCACCCGTCGCCGACCAGCTCATCGAGCTCACGATTGGCGCCCAGGATTGCTGGGGCGTGGCCCCTGGCCAGTTCAACGGCAAAGGGCTTCATTTCCCACGGCTCAAGACTTTGAGTCTTCACAACTACATCATCGGCCATCATGACCAGTTTGACTGGGTCCTGGCCCAGAAGACACTGACCTCCTTGCAATTGAACCATTGCAGCATCGTGACCCATCTGAGGTGCTTCGACAATAGTTTCAGCACTTGGGGCACCGAGACTGGCGACTGGGAGGAGGTCTCAAGAGACCAATACAGCCGGGAAAGATCCTCTGGTGTTCAAGCCAACGCTGGCAATGGCAATGGCGTCATATTCGAGTTCCCAGGGCGTTGGGAGAAGGTCTTTGACGACATTCACGAAAACCTCACCTTGCTTACGCACTTCAGTCTTTCTTGGGAGAGGACGGAAGATTTTCTCAGCAACCTGCGACTCTCGAGGGACTCTGAGCTGTCGGAGGACCTTTACACTACCTTCAACTCGGGGTTATGCCCCAGCCCTTGGGTAGGCTCGAAAAACTTTGGGGAATTCGATGATGGCAATGAGGAGCATCCGAGGAGACCTGAAAACGTGGCCAAGTTTGCAGACGAGGGTGATCGTCGGGCATATGAGGCGCTACTGGAGGCAGTCAGGCAGCGAGCCCGAGCATTCTGAGTCTGCACACCTGGGAATGCTCTGTGCGGTTTAGTCGGGGACGATGCAAAGGGTCATTGTATAGGGTTTTGATGAAGGCAACACTATGAAGAGGAGATCGGGTGCAAGAAGGTGGTTTGCAGGGTAGGGAATTGAAAAGCACCCTCTTCTCTAAGCCTGCGACACCTTATCAAGGGCTTAGAACCACTCAAGAGTCTCTTCAAGCGCGGCTGAGGTGGATCGGGTGTGCGCCTCAGAGTAAGGAAAGGAGCTTTAGACAGTGGTTAATAACAGCATTACATGTCTTATTGAAGTTATCAATTGCTGGCATTCAGTTGCTTGGGTATAGTACTGTCTCAGCCAATATGCTTATAATCAAGACTTTGATGATAGTATTGTATGAGGTGACGCTTTTAGATGTTTTAAGATTGGGCATCACGAGGCAGCTAGGATGCTTCTGTCGTGAGGGGCTCAGTGCCTCGGCTGATAGACATGAGCATGAACCTTCAACGCCCAGCAGAGTAAAGGACCTGCACTTCTCTCAACCCTCACATATGGCGGCATGCCGATTAAAGAGAGAACACTGAAGTCTCGGCAATATGAGAGAACCTCCATCGCTCGCGACCGACTCAAAGGTCACGCAGCTCGACGACAAGACCTTTGCGGCCAATCTCGCCAAACCGTTCTGCGTCGGGACAGGGATAACCAACTGAGATTATTCCTTGATATCATCGCTCACTCTTTACGCAGTTCCCAACGGCGGCTACGTTGCCACCATCTTCCTCCGCGTCGCCAGCGCGTATCTGGCGCCGAGGAACCAACCTGATCCTTTTGCGGCGCATTGGCAATTCCTCAACGCAACAGAAGCTGGTCCGGCTGTGCTCATCGTCGAGGAAGCCAAGATGGGCCGTGGGATGTCGGTCGTTCATATCACACTGTACCAAGGTCATCCATCTCTCATCTCAAAGCCCATGGATATCCGCGGACTCAAAGAAGAAGGTTGTGGCCTATATTACCAATACGCTACTCGACGCTGAACGAGGTGTGACACAAACCACCCAGTTTGAGATCACGACACCGCCGCCGCCGGCTGATCTTGAGAGACTTGATATAGATGATGATACAAACTGGGAACGGCTACAGATGCCCATCATGGATTACGTCCCCATGCTGCACAACCTCGACTTCTACACGCCTAAACGCGGCATCTCGCGCCCGGCGACGTACGACCTGTGGCTGCGCATGTCCAACGGTGAACGCTTCACAGCCTCATCGCTAGGCTACATCGCCGACGCAGGGCCTCCGCTGCTCATAGAAACGTTCCGACCGACGGATCCGGGCGCGCCAATCCCGGAGGGCGGGTTCGCGATTGACAAGATATTTTGGTATCCAACGGTGACCATGAGCCTAGAGGTCAAGAAACCGCTGCCTGAGGAAGGTCAAGAGTGGCTTAGAACACGAGTGGCGGCCAAGGTTATCAGGAATGGGAGATATGACGCTGAAGTGATCGTGTTTGATAGCGAGGGAGATGTTGTTGCGTTGAGCAATCATGTTGCGCTGGCGGTGGATGTGGAGAGGAATCATGGGCGCGGCGGGAAGTTGTAGGGTAGCGAGAGAAGCAATCGCCAGGTACGAGTTGGAATTTCATGAGGCAGCGAGATCTCAGCTCAGCGCCTCGATGAACCCAGCCTGAGTCTGTCGATGACACTTGGTAGAGCCAAGAGCCACGTTACTTTGTAAAAGGCAACTGAAGGCAATGTCTGAGGCGTTGTGAGACGCGCACGCCCATTTTGCTGAACTGCGACAAGTACGCGGCATTAATGGTCAGAAGAATCCTCAAAACTCGGTAAAACACTACATCGGGCATATTTAACGATAAGACTCATCCCTTCGTCTGTTGCCTGCCTTATACTATCGAGTACGGGCGCCTGTTGGCGTCTTGGGTCATTACGGGCGGCGGGGGTTTCATTTTAGCGCCCGCACGCCACGGCACAAGCCGCCTCGGGCTCTCCAAGCCCGCTAAGTTTCAGTGCAAGCTTCGCCTGCGACGTCATCCCGCCCGGGACGTGCCAGAGCCTGGTAACCTCAAGAAATTGTCTTGAAAAACAGTTCGTTCGTATGAGCCATCTACAATGACCAGAATTTTCTTTCATACAACGAAATGACATTCTGCTCCAGCCGTTCTTTAACGCCTGACAAGGAAGACCCCAGCTCGCTCCGCTTCTCTGCACAAAGAAGCCCATGCGGCCTGCGATACAGGGCTTCTCAGCTAAGTTAGAGCCCCATTAGTACCTCCGATCCAATGGAACCCCGGACATCCTAGAGCTTTGTGGCGCCCTCCCCCGGCCGCCGCATTTTTGGATAAGTCGAACGAGGCTCTGCGCTTCTATCGTCGCGTTCGACGTGCTTTTTTGGATTTGGAGTCCTCTTTTCTCTTTCCTCTGCTGTATGATGGCGTTGCCTTGATTGGTTCAACGCAGACCTGCCCGCGGGCCTTGGATTGCTGGCGCTGTATCTTCTGGCATTGACCAATTCTTTGGTGGTGTTCAACTTTGTCGCGACGGCCGTTTTCACTTCATCACGACCCGCGACGAAACCCTCATTAACCGATTGTCCGAGCGTGGACTGCACCGGATCGACCTTGACGACGTCCCCCCTCTATTGCGCGACTCTCGGCGAAACGACTAGCTTCAAGAACCACCAACTCGAACGATTGCCGTTATCCACGCCTCGCAACCTCCTCATCATGGCAAAGGCTGACCCCGAGGTCGTTGTCGCCGCCGTGGCTCTCGTCGTCTCTCTGGTAGCTTTGGTAGCGACATTCATGCAGGTCTTGCAACAATACTTTGCCTCTGCTGCCGGGTACTCGCAATGCAACAAGGAAGTCATGGGGCGCTGGGCAGACACCAAATCTCGCCGCTTCTCTTGGGACGAGATGCGGTTCGAGGTCCAATTCGACGCCCCGGTCATTTTTCTCTGCAAACCGGGCAATCAGTATGGCCCTATCCAGAACGCCGACATTTACTTTCTGGACGGCACTGAAAAGAGCCTCGAGGAAACCTGGTCAGAGCTGAACATCAACCCGCGCAATGAATATGCCCACAAGACACGCAAGGAGCGCATTCACACCGCCGACAACGAACGCGCTTCATGGACTCTGCTTCTCAGCGCTGTGCAGCGCATGGAACACCAGTCGCGAGAGTGGCAGCAGGCAGAATTTAAGAAAATGGTGACAGGGAGCGGACCCCCTCCCTCCCGACAACGACAATATGGCCTGCCTGAAAATCCACCCAACCTGGAGGATCACCACACCCTCATGGTGGCTCTTCAGCGCAAGCGCAAGACCTGGGACACCATGCCTACAAGTGTCACCCGTCCCTATGCCACCACCACCATGTGCCATCTCGTCGAGATGGTCGCGGCGCTCGGCATCTACTGGAAGGAGTTTGACCGCAAACGTGATCGCTATCGCGCTGAAGGTAACGGCTTCATGGTTTTGGGGGAGAAGGTTGCAGACCTTGGTCTGATGTTCACTTTCAGCATCTATGGCAGAAATAGATTTGAAGCCAATCGTGTCATCCCCGTGGATCAAGTCAAGGAGCTGTGCTTTGGATATGTGTCTACCATCTATCGCTGGTCGCTGGATACACGGCGCCTAGAGTTCCCTGAAGATGACCCTCAGAACCTGGCTTTCTTGCAACTGGCGACTCCTGCTGAGATCTCTGAAACTCTGATTCGTATTGGATGCAATAACAATACTGTTCGTGCTTTCAGAGATCCTGGCAAGCACACGTCACATTTGTTCCCTGGTGAGTTGGGAATTCCCCCCAAATGATGTAGAATTTACTGACCACTCATAGTGTCCCTCGAGATTCTCGGCATGCTTAGTCGCACTTTTCACATCAAAAACAGCATGTTTACTTGCATCCCGAATCCGACGCCGGACAGCTGGGATAAGCGTTCAGTCTCGCTACTCAAGGTGATGGACGCTTATCGAGACCTGATCCCAGAGGATTTGACCGGAGCCGTTCGAAACCCCACCCTCGTCCAAAGGATCAAGGACCACATTGACGAAGTCCTTGAGCATCATCCAAATCAGGATACAGTCGACGAATCGGACGTCGCCGAGAAGCTCTGCTTGTTCAAGGCACTCCACGAAGCCATCGACGACTGCGACCAGATACTGACAGCCAGATCGCCAAGCGGCGTAGCTACGCCCGCAGCGGATGCCATTGACAAGCAGCTCGGGATTCCGAAAGAAACAGAAAGACAACTTAAGCGGCGCGAGCAAGTTCAGGATGTCCTGCGATCACATATTCAGGAGGTTTTGCGTCTTCTCAACGAGGGAGACGACCGTGCCTCGGAAACCCAGTCTCTCCATGCCGAATGGAACCCATCGCCACTCACCACTCGATACGAAGGGCCACCCAGACTGATACCCAACCGCTTCGAAGGCATGCACGAGGCCAGCCCCGACGAGCGCCAGCACAAATTCATGGAAGTCTACTTCTACGTCATCCGTCGCAACGTGGTGAACCGAGCCGTGAGGTCCACCGATTTCCGAAACCGTCGGAGCAGCCTCGCCGGCGCGCCGCCGGGCCACGGCTTCCGCAGAGCAGGCACCGGCCGGACCCAAGCGAGCAGCCTCCGCGGCATGGAACGAGCCTCCACGCCGCCGCCCCCGCTGCCGTTGCAGCTGCAGACCGGCGCGGACAGTGCCGCGCCGCCGAGCGGACAACTCAGCGCCAGGCCCGGCAGCGCTGCGGG
Source organism: Fusarium devonianum (assembly GCA_017140155.1). Taxonomy (NCBI): domain Eukaryota; kingdom Fungi; phylum Ascomycota; class Sordariomycetes; order Hypocreales; family Nectriaceae; genus Fusarium; species Fusarium devonianum. Next base: position 7,707 of record JADBHU010000448.1, on the reverse strand, counting down.
AGACTCGGTGTCAGTGGCCGAGTCAAAGCTCGAGCCGGACTGGATCGCGCTGTGGGATCAGGAGGTGTCGCATGATGATGTGTGGTGCACGCTGATTTTCAGGATGATCTGCTGGTTGATGCTGCACGATTTCAACAAGCTGGATGTGCAGTTGGGCAAGAGTGAGCTCCTGGGGAGTCGAATGCCTGTCTATATTTCGTGAGGTTGCGAGATGGTACTTACTTGGCTGGTTAGATATGACGTTAGATGAGTGATGATGATTATGGTGCAATTTGGCGTGGGATATTGGAAAAGTAGATACCACATGCAGGTTGAGATCACGGACGCGTGGTCTCTTTAGCATAAGCGTCGGCTCTTGAAGTTTAGAATGATTTGAAATGGCGTATTCGTCACGCTCGTCGTTACCCTTGGTCACTCCAAGTATATACATCGACTGGCCTCGTCCTTACTGAAGAGTGAGGGGCTTGCTTCCACACCTTCACACACAGTAGCATTTCATGAAGCCAACCACCGGGACCAGTAGCATTGCGGAATCGCCGGTCTGCAAGTCACATTCCTGCACCGTCGAAACGCCTCGCTCTGCGACATCCAGACACACTGCCAAGACACAAGGTGTGTGGCCGCTCACTTCAAAGCGCCACTGGGGATAACGGATCCTCCACCAACACAATGCGGATTTGCCGACGGGATGTCTTTTCTGGGATAGGCAATGCTGACTAAGTGGCAGATGCCGATTCAGGATGCCGTAGAGATTGGGCACGTGAGATGCGCAGAATCAAGAGGGTTTTGCAGTGTGGCGAGTCGGCTGCGGCCGAAGACGGATGATGCTTTGAGCCGGGCTATTTCCGGCTCAATGTCATGATGGGAACTCGGTCAGCGGGCTAGAAAGTTCCAGGTACGGTAGTGAGTTGTATCGTGTTTGAGCAGGCCAATACGAAAATTTGAGGGACGAGGGCTAGGGGTTTCGCGGGGGAGTTGACATGGGTTGAAAGGGGTGAGACAGGACGGGGACTATTGTCTGAAGTAGGAGGGGCCTGAAGGGCGACGTCAAAAAGGAAGCGGGAAAGGAGACGAGAAAAGGAGCAAAATGCTCCGTAGCAGGTGAATAGATCGGATATAAGCTACGCCCTGGAGAATCCCTTTGCATGGATCGGGTGGACGCGCCGGTCTATGTTGTCTCATGTTCCTGGTTTTTAAGCTACGCGGGTGTGGACATCCTCCCCCTTTCCTGCGCGAAATAGCAATAGATTATTAACAGCAATAACAAGATGGTATCATATACGCGTCAAAGTGAGTATTGGTTCGTTAATCGCCTGCCCCTCATGCCGAGCCAGTATCCCCAGAATCTTTGATCATGTCCCCAAACTCTAACCTGCTGTGCCCCGCTGGCCAGTCTCCGTGGGCCGGAAATAGTGGACTAGACGGACTGGAAGAATTAGAAGGGCATGAGGCACAGTTTGGAATAGTGCATCAGAGAGAAGTTGGAAGGGTACTTCCAGGGGATATAGATTGGGAAGAGTCCTGAAAGGGCCCCCGGGAGACGCAGTCCTTGATTCCAGGCGCTGGAGCATGGAGCATGGCAAGCCATGGAGATGCGGACTCGCCGACAACAGTGCGGAACTAAAACGTCATATGAGATACAGGGCACAAGATAAGTAACCAAAATGCCATGAAACCTGAGCAAAGGTTTACAAAAAACAGGCGGGGACAACCAAGATCCAGGCCAGAACATTGGTATCAAACTTGGACAAAGTTGGCGATCCCCAGCATTGCATCTTGAATCGAGAGTTGTCGGCGGCTTACTAAGGCTCGTCCACTCAGCTCAGTCAAACGCATGAGGTGCCGACAAAGCCTCGGCCACAGCCGCAGACCCCATTCTTCACGGGAGCCAGGTTCCTTCCTTGGCTCTGTCTTGTCCGGCTGCAAGCGAGCGCACCCCGTCGCGCCTTCCCTTTCTCCTGCGTCAACTGACTGGCGCTGGCGGGGCCTACGAACGGGGAAAGCGCACGCGCAGGCGTGCAGCAGTCATCAAAACCGCCCTGCAGCTTCGGGACGCGGGAGCACGAAAAAGGTACCTTGCCAGCACAGCAATTATTGCTGGATGTAGATGTACCTTCCGGCAAGTGCGTAAATTCAATCCCCTTTCGAACCTGAAAGTTTATGGGAAGAAGCTGAGGGGATCAAGGAAGGTACCTGTGTCATGATCCCCCTTCCCTGTATGCACACCCTTCCAGCCAATGGCAACCGCGCGAAGCGTCAGGCTAGACCCTGTAAAGAACCCTTCTAAGTGGCAGAGAAAGAACCAAGGTACGTACTCCGTGTCCCCTGCCGGGCAGGCGCCCAGACCAACAACGGCCTAGTCCCGTTCCCACCCAGCAAACCCACAATCCCCGACCCGGCCCAGAGACCAACTCCTCCGTCACATCAGCCTGCACCACCAGATCTTGCCTCTCGCCAAAGCCTCGCCCTCTGCCCAGCAACCCAGAGGATACAAGGCGGAAAAGGGTTGAATGGATGCTCGTTGACCCTCTTCTTTTGTCCTGTTTCTTGCATCCCCTTCTTCCAACGAGCGGGCCTCCCTTGTGTGTTCGCCCTCGGCTCTAAACCCCCAGCCTTCTCCCACGCGTGCCGGGTTTTGAAGCCAGCCCTTACGTCCACCCGCCCTCGCTACGACGTCTCCATCGAGTTTGATTCCCGTCTCCGCAGTATCGAGCCTGTGGCCCCTTATTTCGTTTTCAGGCCTGTGGCCTGTTTCGACCTGCGAGGCCTCTGCCGTTGTCGTTATTTGGTTGCTCCCGGTTCATCTTCAGCCTTCTGTGTATCCTCACGCGCCTTGGTCGACTTGTTTGATACCCGTCATCTCGACCGTGTAGGATACTCGACTCTGCTGCTACCCAGTGGAGAATCTTGTCTCGATTCCCATCGCTGAAACGCCTCTCCAATACCGTCAAACCGGTGCATACAGGTACGATTTCCTTCACGCTGCGCTCCGTCAAGGGCACCGCTTCTGCTACCTTTGGCAATCTCACGCACGCTGGTACAGACACCACCAGAACTTAATCTAACCTGCCTCTTCATCGCTAGGTCTTCTGTCGCCGAGCCGTGTACCCGACAACCTAAGCCTCGGGCTATCACCGCCCCGAACACAAACACCCTCACAAACATAAACCCGAACCATGACACCGTCACCCACAAGCCAGGCCCTCGAGCCTCGACAACCCAAACCTTCCCAGACCGTCTCCGTCAATATATCAGAAGGGTCACAAAATCGCTCTCGTCGTTTCCAACTCGAAGTGAGTGAATGTGTCGAGACCAAAACGGTCACAACAACGACTCGTCTTACCCGCAAATTCCCCCACGTTTTTGTTCGAGACCCTGTCCCTCTCGAGAATCTCGATACCAAGGAGTACCCACTTGCAATGAAGCCCACTCCTCCCGAATTGATTCAGTTCTCGTACAACTTACCGGGTGCTTGTGAGGCAGAGGAGGAAGAAGAGGAGGAGGAGGAAGAGGAAGAAGAGGACGACTACGAGGTACCCTCGACAGCCGGCACTCGCGTAAGTCTCTACTGTGCTCCTCTCTGGACAATCATGCTTCCCCGAGAACAACGGTGATTGAGAAGTAACATGCGGCTTACCATGGATCTAGATGAAGCATCTCATGAGCGAACGGTGTACCCCCAGCCAGGTCAAGCCCGAATCTCCTCAAGAAACACCCACCCTCAACCGTACACCCAAGCATCGATCCCAGTCTCCTTCAGAAGGGTACCCTCGCCGGCCTCGAGCATCCCGGGCCAGCCCCAACGACTTTTCCGACTCTGTCGCTCCCACTTCAAATCCCTCCCGACGTCCTGCCCGGTCCACCCAGCTCAACGCTGTGTCGGACAAACTCCGCCGTTCTATTGCACACGGTTCTAGCCGCCGTGAGCCCGGTGAGAGGTCGTCAAGGGCGCCATCAGGCTTCCTGGCTACCCCCGATACCTCAGAAGCAGTTGGAAACCCTGATAATTCGGCTCGAAGACGCTCACTACACACGGAACGGCTTCGTCAGTCACCCGATCCGTCGTCCGCGCAAAGCCCTCAGTACGAGGTCACCAGCCCTGTCGAGAGCGACTCTCACACCGTCTTCAGCAGCAATGTGGCTACCCCTCCGATTACCGAGACCGACGCAGAGCCGTTTGCTGATGTGGATGGAGCCCTGCAACAGCCGCTTCGGCCCTTCAACCCCCGGCCCAGCATTGATGTCGTCGCCGCTCAGGATGCCAGCCTGCCAAGTCCAAGATTATCCCCCACTCTTGCTGCTGCCCAGCTCCATAATGCCGACCAGGATGACGAGGAAGCCCAGTCTAGTTTCCAGACCTCCAACTCAGATCCGTCCACCTGGGTCGATGAATCACAGTTGACAGAAGACGGAACGTCGACAGCGCTGGTCCGCGCTGGCCACTCTCATGATGACTCTCATGCCCTTGCTCGAACGGACTCATCTGGTCAGCCCCTTGTTGTCGATACTCAAACATTACTTGAAGCGTTTGACTCGATGAAGACCGAGATGAAGACGTTCATGATGTACCAGTTCCTCCGCCGTTGCCCTCGACCCACTCTCCGCGTCATCGCCAACGCCGTTAACCCGGCTCTCAAGTGCGACTTCCTACGACAACTCCCACTTGAGCTCGGCTATTCGGTACTTTCTCACCTCGATCACCGCGACCTTTGCCGAGCTGCACGGGTTTCTAAGCACTGGCGCAATATTGTTGACCGAAACGAGACCGGCTGGAAGGAGCTGTTCGACGGCGATGGCTACACTCTACCCCCTGGCGAGCTTCAAAAGGCCATCGTGCAGGGCTGGGGCTGGCAGGATCCCGTCGGAGCGACTGGCTACGAGAAGGACTTGAGCATGCGAAACCGACTCACGTCGACGGAGCACGAACTTACCCGAACACTTCGCCAAGAGACTGCCTCCAAGTCCCGAGCTTCGAAGCGGAAGCGGGCCCTCAACACATATTCTGCCGCCGAAAGGTCGAAGCGTCGTGCCAGCGCCCAGGAGGCCGTGACCCGCGACGACAAGGTGCAGGTTGAGGTCAAGCAACACAAGTCGGAAGGCCCGTTGTCTGCTGCTAACGCCGCTGCGGCTGCGGTTCCTGATCCCCAGCTCGGACTACCCAGTCTCCGCCAGCTGCATCTCTTCAAGTCGCTTTACCGTCGTCATCACATGATCCGCAAGAGCTGGACCAGCGGCGAAGTCAAGCCCGGCCACGTCGCTTTTGCTGCTCACCCGCGCCATGTCATCACCTGTCTACAGTTTGACGAAGACAAGATCATCACGGGTAGTGATGACACCCTGATCCACGTTTATGATACCAAGACGGGCAAGCTCCGCAAGAAGCTCGAGGGCCACGAGGGTGGCGTGTGGGCGTTGCAGTATGAAGGCAATATGCTTGTCTCGGGCTCGACGGACCGATCCGTTCGCGTGTGGGATATCGAACGTGGCCTCTGTCAGCAGGTATTCTACGGGCACACTAGTACCGTCCGTTGCCTGCAGATTCTGATGCCTACCGAGACTGGCAGGGACTCGACTGGTACAGCTATTATGCAGCCTGAGAAGCCCCTCATCATTACCGGTTCTCGAGACAGCCAGCTTCGAGTGTGGCGCCTACCGGAGGTTGGATCTCGTCGCTACATCCAGACTGGTCCTCCTGCTCATGAGTCAGACTGCCCATACTTTATCCGAGTACTCTCCGGCCACACCCACTCTGTCCGAGCGATCTCGGCTCATGGAGATACTCTTGTTAGTGGTTCTTATGATAGCACAGTTCGCGTTTGGCGCATTAGCACTGGCGAAGCTCTGCATGTTCTTCACGGCCATTCCCAGAAGGTGTACTCGGTCGTCCTTGATCATGAGCGCAACCGCTGCATTTCTGGCTCGATGGACTCTCTCGTCAAGATTTGGGACCTTGCTACGGGTGCCTGCTTGTTCACGCTCGAGGGTCACAGCCTGCTCGTTGGTCTCCTTGATCTGCGTGATGAGCGACTCGTCTCAGCTGCGGCCGACTCTACGCTCCGTATCTGGGATCCAGAGAATGGCAAGTGCCGTAACACGCTTATGGCACACACCGGGGCCATCACCTGCTTCCAGCATGATGGCCGCAAGGTCATCAGCGGCAGCGAAAAGACGGTCAAGATGTGGGACGTTCGAAACGGAGAGTGTGTACAGGATCTACTGAGTGACCTGAGTGGTGTCTGGCAGGTCAAGTTCGACGAACGGCGATGTGTGGCTGCTGTCCAGCGAGACTCGCTTACTTACGTAGAGGTATGTTGACACCCCAAATATGAGGTTGAGCAACAAGAGCTAACAGATGCCAGATTCTCGACTTTGGAGCTGTACGAGACGGCAAGCCGCCAGAGGAGCTGGGCAAGCGTATCCTGCTCAACGAGCCCGAGGTGCGCGCGATGATTGAGGAAGAAGCTTAGGGCAGAATCCCGACGGGGACGACACAGAGACAAATCAAGAACGGAGAAAGAAATGAACAAACGAGAAAGAAAGATTACGAAGGTGGAGGAGCAAGTACAAACAGCATTGAAGGACCGACGAGCATTGGTCCCAGCACCACCTGGGATGACTGATGATGCAGCCCCTGGCGTTGAAGGTCTCTCATACTCTTACGCATAAACATAAGTTACGAAGTCTGCATGGACAGGGCGGATGGCGTTTTTTGAAAGTTTCGGGAGAGGCATATACCTATTGTGTTATTTTCGGAGGCTGTTTGTTGGCAAGGCTTGCGCAGACAGAGGTTGCCCCTCACATAACTTGTCTGGTGGTGAGCCGAGAAAAGGAGACATACAAAAAGTCTTGTTAAGGGAAAAGCATAGGAGGTAGTAGACAAATGTTTTATCCACGATGTGAGCCTTGGTGTGAAGCATGCTTGTAAATGTGTGTCTGTGCATCGAACCTTGATGTGAGGTGGAATGACGCCAGGATGCCAACAGCCGTGAGAGACTTGACGGCAATGAGGTTTTGGTCGAGGTAGTATTCCCCGGAAATTGCGGAAGAGGGTGGTGATGTTCCGTTGTGGGTGTCAGAGGTTACTGGCTAAATGCTGTGGCCTGCAGTTTGTGTGACTTTATTTGCAGAACAAGAATGCAAAGATTTAGCCAGCCATTCAGGAACACGGTAAGGAGCCGAGTCTGCCTTGTGATGGGGTGCTGTATCGAGTCGCTGGGTATGGACTCGGGAGTCAAAGATGGACAACGACGAGTTCCGAGCAGACAGAAATGTTTCGGTCTCTGGGCCATGACACAACTGAACAATATGAAAAGCGACTAGTTTAGAATTATACTTAACCTTCATCTCAAGCATCAACAAACGTCCCCAGTGACAAATGCCTCTCAGGCCCACAACACGCCGATCGTGTCCCGGAGCTGAAAGACGACACGCACACGACAGGGACCGGCCCCTGTCAAAGCTGAATCGATCCCTGTCGGCTTCCATGCGTGGACCTCCACTTAAACTTATTTAACCTATCCTCCTCCCCCCACGCGGCGTGCTGTCAAAAAGCGCCGATTGTTTTAGTTTCTAGTGGCTGTTTGTTCCCAAGGCGCGACTGTGAAAAGTGATGGCGTGGCTCAAGGAGTTTGTTGCTAAGGCTGGAGAGGCGGTGCAGCAGGCGAATCAGGAGTATCAGCGGGCGAAACAGCAGCAGCAGCAGCAGAG